>JAODAL010018365.1:0-75003 GCA_025379985.1 Phyllomedusa bahiana
ATCTTTCCCCCCCAGGAAAAACCAGGCAAAGGCCGCCCCCCGGGTCTCGTGCCCGCAAAAAGTCGTCCGTCACCCCCGTCCTGCACTCCCCCCAGTGGGGTGTCCGCTACGCTCCTGCGCCCAATGACGTGATCTGGGAGTGGCAGGGCCCGCCGCCGCTGTGGATCTGGTGATTGGGAGGCCCCCCCGCCGCTGGTGACTGGGGGGCAGTGCCCCCGCCCGCTGTGTGACTGGTGATTGGCAGCCCCCGCGGGATTGCTGATGGCATGCCCGCCGCTGTGGAATGGCTGAGTGGGATGCCCCGCTGCGTGTGATGTGGTGATGGCAGGGGCCCTCTGTGTGAGGTGAGTGGCAGTGCCCGCCGCTGTGTGATCGGGGAGTGGCGTGCCCCCGCTTGCTGGGATCTGGTGATTGGGGTGCCGCCGCCCCTTTGGTGATCTGGGGAGTGGCAGTGCCCGCCCTGTGGATCGGGGGTGGCATGCCCCCGCCGCTGTTGATCTGGGGAGTGGGGAGTGTCCGCCCCACGTGTGATCTGGTGATGGCGTGCCCCCTGTGGACTGGTGAGTGGAGTGTCCGCCCCACTGTTGGGGCTGGTGATGGGAGTGCCCGCCGCTGTTTGGGTCTGGGGAGTGGCAGGCTCGGGGCCCCCCCACTGTGTATCTGGAGAGTGGCAGTGCCCGCCGCGTGGATCGGTGAGTGGCATGCCCGCCCCTGTGTGGGCGGGGAGTTCAGTGCCCCCCACTGTGGATGTGGGAGGGGGCAGTGCCCGCCGCTGTAGATGGGTGATGGGCAGTGCCCGCCCCACGTGTGATCTGGTGAGTTGGGGTGTGGGCCCCCCCGCCCGCTGTTGACTGGTGAGTGGGAGTGCCCGCCCCCGCTTGGGGACGGGAAATTTAAGGCCCGCCGCCGGCGTGTATCTCTGATGTCAGTGCCCGCCGCCGCTGTTTTGATCTGCTGAGTTTGGGAGTGCCCCCGCCGCGGGGTCTGGTAGTGTCAGTGCCCCCGCTGTGGAAGGTGATGCAGTGCCCCGCCGCCGCCGCGTGTTTCTGGTGATGCTGGCCCGCCGCTGTGTGATCTGGTGAGTGGCAGTGCCCGCCGCTGCTGGGGTTCTGGGATTGGCCCTTTCCCGCCGCGGTGATCTGGGGATTTGGGGAGGCCCGCCCTCGTGTGATCTGGGATGGCAGGCCCGCCGCTGTGTGAACTGGGGATGGGGAGGCCCGGCCCCCCGCTGTTGGTCGGTGAGGGGAGTGCCCCCCGCCGCTGTGTGGCGGTGAGTGCAGTGCCCCCCCCGCGTGTGATGTGGTGAGTGGGATGCCCCGCCCTGTGTGATCGGAGTGGCAGTGCCCCCGCCGCTGTGTGACTGGTGATTTTGGCAGTGCCCGCCGCTGTGTGGTCGGTGATTTTGGCAGTGCCCGCGCTGGTGGTCTGGTGAGGGGGCAGTGCCCCCGCCCCCGCTGTGGGTCTGGTGAGTGGGGAGTGCCCCCGCCGTGGGGGTGATTGGTGAGGGGCAGTGCCCGCCGCTGTGGATCGGAGTGGCAGTGCCCGCCGCGTGTATCTGTGATGGCAGTGCCCCCGCGTGTGGTCTGGGGAGTGGGGATGCCCCCCCGCCGCGTGTGGTCTGGGGATGGCAGTGCCCGCCGCCGCTGGGGGGGTCTGGTGATGGCAGTGCCGCCGCGGTGGTCTGGTGAAATGGGATGCCCGCCGCCGCTGGGATTTTTGAGTGGGAGGCCCCCCCGCCCTGTGTGTTTTTTGGGGGTGGCAGGGCCCGCCGCCGGGTGGTGATCTGGGGGAGTGGCAGTGCCCCCGCCGCTGTTTATCGGTAGTGGCAGTGCCCGCCACTGTGTGATCTGGTGAGTGGCAGTGCCCGCCGCCCCTGCTGTTGATCGGTGAGTGCGTGCCCCCCCGCTGTTATCTGGGTGAGTGGCAGGCCGCCCCGCGTGTGAAACTGGAGAGTGGCAGTGCCCCCGCTGTTGGTCTGGATGGGATGACCCGCCGCTGTGGGTCTGGGAGTTGGGAGTGCCCCCGCTGTGGGTCGGGAGTGGGCAGTGCCCCCGCTGTGTATGTGGGATGGCAGTGCCCCCCCGCCGCGTGTATGTGGGATGGCAGGCCCCCGCCGCTGGTGATCTGGTGAGTGGCAGTGCCCCCGCCCGCTGTGTGACTGGGAGTGGCATGCCCCCCCGCTGTGTGATCTGTGGGGGGCATGCCCGCCGCTTTTTTGTCTTGGGGAGTGGGGAGTCCCGCCGCTGGGTGGTCTGGTGAGTGGCAGTGACCCGCCGCTTGTGGTCTGGGATGGATGCCCCCCCCGGTATGTGGGGATGGCAGTGCCCCGCCGCTGTGTGATCTGGTGAGTGGCAGTGCCCGCCGCTGCTGTGTGATCTGGTGAGTGGCAGTGCCCGCCGCTGTGTGATCTGGTGAGTGGCAGTGCCCGCCGCCGCTGTGTGGTCTGGTGAGTGGCAGTGCCCGCCGCTGTGTGATCTGGTGAGGGGATGCCCCCCGCCGTGTGTTTCTGTGAGTGGCATGCCCCCCCGCCCCGTGTGATTGTGAGTGGCAGTCCCGCCGCCGCTGTTGATCTGGTGATGGCAGTCCCCCGCTGTGTGTCTGGTGAGTGGCGTGCCCCCCGCCGCTGTGGGTCGGGGGTGGCAGTGCCCGCCGCCCTTGTGATGTGGTGAGTGTAGTTCCCTCCCGGTGATCTGATAGTGGCATGCCCGCCCCCGCTGTGTATCTGGGGGATGGCAGGGCCCGCCCCTGTGTGCTGGGGATGGCAGTGCCCCCCCGCCCGTGATCGGGATGGGAGTGCCCGCCGCTGGGGTTCCCGGTAGTGGAATGACCCGCCGCTGTGGGTCTGGTAGTGGCATGACCCGCCGTGTGTGGGGCTGGGAGTGGCAGGACCCGCCGCTGGTTTGGGCTGGTGATGGGAGGCCCGCCGCTGTGTATTTGGGAGTGGCAGTCCCCCGGCTTGTGGTCTGGGAGTGGCATGACCCGCCCCCCGCTGGTGACTGGGGAGTGGCGTGCCCGCCGCGTGGGTCTGGGGAGTGGGAGTGCCCCCGCTGGTGGTCTGGTGAGTGGGAGTGCCCGCGTGTGTGGTCTGGATTGGGAGGCCCGCCGCTGTGTGATTGGGGGGGCAGTGCCCGTCCTGTGGATGTGTGATGCAGTGCCCGCCGCTGTGTGATGTGGTGAGTGGCAGTGCCCCCCTGTGTGTGTGGTGAGTGGTAGTGCCCGCCGCTGTGTGATCTGGTGAGTGGCAGTGCCCGCCGCCGCTGTGTGATCTGGTGAGTGGCAGTGCCCGCCGCCGCTGTGTGATCTGGTGAGTGGCAGTGCCCGCCGCCGCTGTGTGATGTGGTGAGTGGCAGTGCCCGCCGCCGTGTTTGGGGGGGGGGGGGGGGGGGGGGGGGGCGTTTTTGGGTGGGGGGGGGGCGGGGGGGGGGGGGGTGTGTTTGGTTTCCCCCCCCGTGTGATCTGGTAGTGGGATGCCCGCCGCTGTGTGTCTGGTGAGTGGCATGCCCGCCCCGCGTGTGTCTGGTGATGGCATGCCGCCCCCGCTGTGTGGTCTTGAGTGCAGTGCCCGCCCCCGCTGGGATTGGGAGTGGCAGTGCCCCCCGCCGCTGTGTGATCTGGGAGTGGGAATTGCCCCCCCCGCTGTGTGATTTGGTGAGTGGGGTTGCCCGCCGCTGTGTGATCCCGGTGATTTGGGAGTGCCCGCCCCCGCTGTGGGGGTCTGGTGAGTGGAGCCCCCCGCCGCTGTGTATCCCGGTGAGTGGGAGTTCCCCCAAACCCCCCGTGTGATCGGGGGGGGTGGCAGTGCCCGCCCCCGGGGTGTGATTTTGGGAGTGGTAGTGCCCGCCCTGGGATCCTTTTGAGTGGCATGCCCGCCCCCGCTGTGGGGGGGGCTGGTTTATTGGCAGGCCCCCCCGCTTGTGGTTGGTGAGTTGGGGGGTTCCCGCCGCCCGCGTGTGAAACTGGGAAATGGCAGGCCCGCCGGGTTTCTTTGTGATCTGGGGGGATTTGGGAGTGCCCCCCCCGGGGCGTGGATGTGGGAGGGCAGTGCCCCCGCTGTGGGGGTCTGTGAGTGTCATGGGCCCCCCCCTGTGGGGATCTTGGGGAGGGGCAGTGCCCGCCGCTGTGTGGTCTGGTGAGTGTCAGTGCCCGCCGCTGTGGGTCTGGTGAATTTGGGAGGGGCCCGCCGCTGGGGTGGTCTGGGGATGGCAATTTCCCCCCGCCCCCGTGTGATCTGGTGAAGGGGCAGTGCCCCCCGCTGGTGGTCCCGGTGGAGTGGCATTTCCCCCCCGCTGTGTGGGGCTGGGAGTGGCCCTTGGGCCCCCCGCCGTGTGGGCCCGGGGAGTGGCATTTCCCGCCGCCGCTGTGTGAAAGTGGTGAGTGGGAGTGCCCCCCCGCTGGGGTTTATCTTGAGTGGCAGTGCCCGCCGCGTGTGGTCTTTTGGGGTGGCAGTGCCCGCCGCTGTGTGGTCTGGTGAGTGGTTGTGCCCGCCGCTGTGTGATCTGGTGAGTGGAAGTGCCCGCCGCTGTGTGTTGTGGTGAGTGGATGTGCCCGCCGCTGTGTGATGTGGTGAGTGGCAGTGCCCGCCGCTGTGGGTTTGGGAGTGGGGAGTGCCCGCTGTCCGGTTTTTCTGCTGCCGAGCGGGGCCGGGGTAAAACCCTTTCCGGCTGGGAAAGGGAAAAACCTGGGCCCCTGCCGGGGGCCCCCGGGTTGGTGCGATTCGTGGGGGTCAACCTGGCCCTGTTCCCTCTCTCTTCTTTCCCGACCACCCCCGGGGGCATCGTCAGCACCCTGGGGCCCGGGTTCCCAAAATCAGGGCCCTCCTGCGGAGAGCCTGCGGGTGAGCAGCCCCGGCCACTGTCGCCCTGATGGCGGGTGATGGTGACCCCGCCTGAACCCCCCCTGTCTCCCCCAGAACCCCCTTCCCCTCCCCCCATTCCTGCCCACCCCTGCTGCTGTGGATGTTCTCGGTGTGCCTGCCCTTCCTGGTCTATTATTCCCCTTCCCACGAATTTCCCCTGGAAACCCGGTAGCGTCCCCCCCCCCTCCTCGTGTACCCGCTCCGGCCCCCTGGGGCGCCAACCCCCTCCCCCCAATGCATTGGGGTTTTTTTTTTTCAAGGGCAATAAATCTGCTGACCATGCAAAAAGGCTACCGTTCCTGGCTATTTTTTGCCCCATCCTCCCCCCCCTGGGGCGGGCCAGGTACGGGACGGTTTTCTGAGGGCAAAAAGGGGGCGGGGGTTGTTGCAGAGCTGACACTGTTTCCCTTTTTCCCCCTGCAGCTTGGTCTCTTTTTTCCCATGGGGCCTTTTAACACACTTTTTGGGTTTGGCCGAATTTAAGTTTCCCCCGAGTAATGAACCCCACCCCCTATACTGGTTTTAAAAGCGCTCTGATCCCAAAAGACCCTCTCCCCCTTTACTGTGAAATAGCGCCTGATCACATGACCCCCCATACGTGTATACAGCCCTCTGATCACATGACCCCCTAAACTGTGAAAACAGCGCCTGATCACATGAAAACCCCCCCCTAAAACTGAGTATAAAAGCGCTCTGATCACATGACCCTCCCCCCTATACTGTGTATACAGCGCTCTGATCACATGAACCCCCCCCCCATAAATGTGTAAAACAGCGCTCTGATCACATGACCCGCTCCCCCTATACTGGGTATACAGCGCTCTGACACATGAACCCCCCCATACTGGGGTTACAGCGCAAATGATTTAAAATGAAACCCCCCATACTTTGATAAGCCTCCCCGATCACATGACCCTCCCCCCTATACTGTGTATACAGCGCTCTGATCACATGACCCCCTATACTGTGTATACAGCGCTCTGATCACATGACCCTCTATACTGTGTATACCGCCTGATCACAGAAACCCCCCATACTGTGTAAACAGCGCTCTGATAAAATGGGGGCCCCCATACTGTGTTAAAAAGCGCTCCCGATCCATGACCCTCTCCTCCTTTTACTGTGTATCAGGGGCTCTGATCACATGACCCCCCATTTTTGTGTTTTACAGCCCTGATCACATTACCCTCTATACTGTGTATACACGGGTCGATCACAAGATCCCCTATACTGTGTAACAGCGCTCTGATCACATGACCCCCTAAACTGTTTTATACAAACGCTCTGATCAAAATTTACCCCCTATACTGGGGTAACAGCCTTCCCGATCCATGACCCCCTAAACTGTTAACAGCGCCCCTGATCAAAAGACCCCCTAAAAGTGTTTAAAACGCCTGAACCCATGACCCTCCCCCCCATACTTTTGTATACGCGCTCGATCACATGACCCTCCCCCCTATACTGTGTATACAGCGCTCTGATCACATGACCCCCTATACTGTGTATACAGCGCTCTGATCACATGACCCCCTATACTGTGTATACAGCGCTCTGATCACATGACCCTCCCCCCTATACTGTGTATACAGCGCTCTGATCACATGACCCCCTATACTGTGTATACAGCGCTCTGATCACATGACCCCCTATACGGTGTATACAGCGCTCGATCCCCATGACCCCCTATAAAAGTGTATACATCGCTCGATCACCTTTACCCCCTATAAATGTGTATACAGCGCTCTGAACCCCAGAAACCCCCCCCCCCTATACTGTGTAAAAGCCTCTGACACATGACCCCCCCATATGTGTATACAGCGCTCGATCACAAAGAAACCCCCCCCCCTATCGTTTATACAGCGCTCTGATCACATACCCCCTATAAATGTTTATACACGCTCGACACAAAAGACCCCCTATACTGGTATACAACGCTCTTTTAAAATGAAACCCCTCCTCCTATAACTGTGTATACAGCGCTCTGAAACACATGACCCCTATACTGTGTATTTCAAACGCTCGATCACATGACCCCTTTCCCCCTAACTGTTTAAACCGCGCCTGATCAAAGAAACCCCCAAAACTGTGTAACAGCGTCTGATCACATGGACCCTCCCCCTCCTATACTGTGTATACAGCGCTCTGATTTAAGATCCCCTATACTGTTATCAGCGCTCTGGGTCACATGCCCCCCATACTGTGTTTTATAGCCTCCCGATCACAAAGACCCCCCAAACTGGGATACAAACGCTCTGATTTACAAGACCCCCAAAACTGTGTATACAGCGCCTATCACTGACCCCCTATAACCCGTTGGGATACCCCGCTTGATCCAGACCCCTTCCCCCATACTGGGTTTTTACGCGCCCGACCAAGACCCCCTAAAACTGTGTATACAAGCCTCTGGGTCACATGACCCCCTCCCCCTCATGTTTTGTATTTCTGCCCCAAAAATGGGCATTTTTTTGCAACCCACGTGGGCACAGCCAGCCCGGAAACGGGGCAGCGATGGAGTTACTGCGCCCCCCCTCCTCACCCGGGAAAGCAAAGCCCTGTGCTGGCCAAGTCCGTCCCGGAGCGGCTCCACGTCAAGCGGGTAACCCCCCTGCGCTCTGGGGGGGTTGGGGGGGGGGGGGCCCGATTTTGGGGCAGGGGGGTATTCCCCTGTGCTCTTTGGGCCGGGAGCAGTCAGGAGAAGGGGGGAGGGGGGGGGGTAATTTTCGGAGGCTTTAGGACCCCCCCTTTCTTTGTTCCAGAGTCCCGGGCCAAAGGTTTTTTGTTTTGGCCCGGAATTTAAGCCTGGACCACGTGCGTCTTCTCGGTGGTGATGACCTACCCCAACAAAGTGCCCATCAAACGCCCCTTGGGTGAGTTCTGGGGGTGGTACCTGCTGTGACCCCCCTTGGGCCCCTTTTGTGTTCGGGTTGCCCGTACTTTTGCGGCCCCGGGGCCCCCCCCTGTGTTGCAGGGTTTTCTGTTCCTGCTGCTGACCCCCGTGCCTCCTGTCTTGCGGGGTTTCTGTACCCCTGCTGCCCCCTGTGGGCCCCTCTGTCTTGGCCCGGTTGGGTGTAACCCACGGGTGGCCCCCTTTCCTTCTGTGTTTCAGGGTTGCGTACCTGCCTTTCTGACCCCGGGGCCTCTCTGTGTTGCAGGGTTGCTGTACCCCTGTTTTACCCCCTGTCCTTTTTGGGGTTGCAGGGTTGCTTTACCTGCTGCGACCTCTGTGCCTCTCGTGTTGCAGGGTTGCTGTACCCGTGTGAACCCCCTGTGCCCCCCCTGTGCCCCTCTGTGTTGAAAGGGGTTTCGGGACCTGCTGCGACCCCTGTTGCCTCTTTCTTGCAGGGGTTTTCTGGGACCTGCTGCGACCCCGTGGGCCCCTCTGTGTTGCGGGTTGCCCGTACCCGCCCGCGGGCCCCTGTGCCTCTCCCGTCTTGAGGGGTTTCGGGACTGTGCTGACCCCCCGTCCCCTCTTTCCCTTCAGGGGTTTTGCTGTACCCACTGTGGGCCCCCGTGCCCCTCCCTGGGGCCCCTCTGTTTCGGGTTGCTGTAAACCCACTGCCGGCCCCTGTGCCCCTCCCCGTGCTCCTTGGGCTTGCAGGGTTTTTGTACCTGCTGCTGACCCCCTGTGCCTCTCTGTGTTGGGAAAAGGGGGGGTGAACCCGCTGCTGAACCCCCGTGCCCCTCTGTGTTGCGGGTTGCTGTACCCCGCTGTGACCCCCGGGGGCCTCTCTGTCTTGCAGGGTTGCTGTACCTGCTGCTGACCCCTGTGCCTCTTGTGTTGGCCCGGGTTGCTGTAACCCCTGCTGACTCCCTGTCCTCTCTTTTTGCAGGGTTTCTGTACCCGCTGCTGAACCCCGTGCCTCTTTTGTGTTTCAGGGGTTTCTGTACCTGCTGCTGACCCCTGGCCCCTCCCCGTGACTTCTTTTTTTTGCAGGGGGTTTCTGTACCTGCTGCTGACCCCTGTGCCCCTCCCCCGTGGGCCCCTCTGTCTTGCAAGGGGTTTCCCGTAAACCCGGGCTGGGCCCCCCGTGCCCCTTCCCGTGGGCCCCTTTGGGGCTTTTCAGGGTTGCTGTACCTGCGGCTGACCGCTGTGCCCCTCCCTGTGACTCTCTGTGTTGCAGGGTTGCTGTACCTGCTGCTGACCCCCTGTGCCCCTCCCTGTGCCTCTCTGTCTTGCAGGGTTGCTGTACCGCGCTGACCCCCGTGGCCCCCCTCCTGTGCCCCCTCTATTCTTTTTGGGGTTTCTGTACCTGCTGCTGGGCCCCCTGTGCCCCCTTTCCGGGGCCTCTCTGTGTTGCAGGGTTTTTGACCTGCTTTCTGAACCCCGTGCCTCTCCCGTGTTTTCAGGGTTGCTGTACCTGCTGCTGACCCCTGTGCCTCTCTGTGTTGCAGGGTTGCTGTACCTGCTGCTGACCCCTGTGCCTCTCTGTGTTGCAGGGTTGCTGTAACTGCTGTTGACCCCCTGTGCCTCTCTGTGTTGCAGGGTTGCTGTACCTGCTGCTGACCTCTGTGCCTCTCTGTGTTGCAGGGTTGCTGTACCTGCTGCTGACCCCCTGTGCCCCTTCCTGTGCCTCTTTTGTTTGAGGGTTGGGTGTACCTGCTGCTGACCCCTGTGACTCTCTGTCTTGCAGGGTTGCTGTACCTGCTGCTTACCCCCTGTGCTGACCCCTGTGCCTCTCTGTCTTGCAGGGTTGCTGTACCTGCTGCTGACCCCCCCCGTGCCCCCCCTGGCCCCCTCTGTGTTGCAGGGTTTGGGTGTACCCGCTGTTTACCCCGGGGCCTCTTTCTTTCAGGGGGTTTCTGTACCGGGTGTGGGCCCCCCGTGGGTCTCTTTTGCGGGTTGCCCGTACCTTTCTGGGTGGGCCCCCCTGTGCCCCCCCTGTGACTCTTCTGTTTGCAGGGGTTTTGTACCTGTGCTTAAACCCCCTGTGCTCCCCCCTGTGCCTCTTGTTGCAGGGTTTTCTGTTCCCCGTGCTGGCCCCCGTGGCCCCCCCCTGTGCCTCTCTGTCTTGCAGGGTTGCTGTACCTGCTGCTGACCCCTGTGCCTCTCTGTCTTGCAGGGTTGCTGTACCCGTGCGACCCCCCTGTGCCCCTTGCTTTGCAGGGTTTTCTTTAAACCTGCTGCCCGACCCCCTGTGCCCCTTTCCTTTTCCTCTCTGGTTGCAGGGTTGCTGTACCCCGCTGCTGACCCCCGTGCCCCTCGGGCTTTTCAGGGTTTTCCCGTACCTTTCTGCGACCCTGTTCCCCCTCTTTCTTGCAGGGGGCTGTAAACCCGTGCTGAAAACCCCGTGCCTCCTTTTCTTGGGAGGGTTGCTGTTTCCTGCGCTGACCCCTGTGCCCTCTTTTCTTTCAGGGGTTTCTGTACCTGCTGCTGGGCCCCCCCCCGTGCCCCTCTTCTTGCAGGGTTTCGGGACCGCTGCCCGGAAGCACTTTAAAGACCCCCTTAAAAACATTCTACGCCTAATTTCCCCCCCAAGCTGAGCCGAGCCGAAAGCCGCCGCCGCCCGCCAGCTCCTGGCCGCCCCCATCCTCTGCATCTTCTGGCTGCTGTTCTTCTCCGTCCTGCGCCTGGGTGAGTTCTGTTGGGCGGTGGTATAGGAGCACATGGGGTGGTATAATTATCTGGAGGGGCGGGGCACATGGGGCGGTATAACCACCTGGAGGGGACGGGCCACATGGGGCAGGATAACTACCTGGAAGGGGAAGGGCAATATAATTACCTGGAGGGGGTGGAGCCACAAAGGGCGGTATAATTACTAGAAGGGGACGGGACCCATGGGCAGTATAATTACCTGGAGGGGGAAGGGCAATATAATTACCTGGAAGGGGGTTGGGCCCAAGGGGCAGTAACTACCTGGAGGGGCGGGGCACATGGGGCACTATAACTACCTGGAGGGGGCGGGGCACATGGGGAGGTGTCACTATAATTACCTGGCGGGGCGGGGGCACATAGAGCAGTATAATTACCTGGAGGGGTGGGGCACTTGGGGCGGTATAAGTACGTGGTGAGGGCGGGGAAAGGGGGCACTATAACTACCTGGAGGGGGCGGGACGGGTCATTTAAAATTATGGGGGGTGGGGCTACATGGGACGGTATAATTACCTGGATGGGGGGGGGGCCCGTGGGGCCCTTGGGGCGGTATAATTACCTGGAAGAGGGTGTGGCCCATGGGGTGGTATAATTATCTGGAAGGGGGTGGGGCCTATAGGGCAGTATAATTACATGGAAGGGGGGCATGGCCCATGGGGCAGTACACTTACCTGGAAGGGGGCGGGGGGCCATGGGGGCAGAATAATTACCTGGAGGGGCGGGGCCCATGGGGCAGGATAATTACCTGGAGGGGCGGGGCACATAGAGCAGTATAATTACCTGGAGGGGGTGGGGTACTTGGGGCTTAATTCCTGGAGGGCGGGGGGCACAAGGGGGGTTTAAAATTTACCTGGGGGGCGGGCACATGGGGCAGGATAATAACCTGGAGGGGGGGGCACTTGGGGCAGTAAAAAAAACCTGGGGGGGCGGGGCAAATAGACAGTAAAATTCCCTGAGGGGGGGGACATGGCGTATAATCACCTGGCTCCCCCCGCAGGCTCCATGCACCCGGTCACGCTCTTCACCTTCGTCACGCTCCTGTGCTGTCTGCTCTTCTCCATTTTTGGACTTTGTCTCCGAAAATTGCGACCAAAGAGACCATCGAGTTATCAGGTAAGAGAGGCTCCGCCCCCGTCCATTCTAAGACTCCGCCCCGGGAGCTGTAATAACCTGACTGATGTCTCCTGCAGATGTCGGAGCAGGGGGAGGGGATCATCCAGGACACGGAGAGCAGCAGTATATCGTCCACGCTGCAGTCTACGGTGAGTACCAGGTCGTCCTGCCATGCCCCAGCGCTGCGCCCGCCACCTCCGCCTCACCAGGGTCACTGCGCCCGCCGCCTCCGCCTCACCAGGGTCACTGCACCCGCCGCCTCCGCCTCACCAGGGTCACTGCACCCGCCGCCTCCGCCTCACCAGGGTCACTGCACCCGCCGCCTCCACCTCACCAGGGTCACTGCGCCCTCCGCCTCACCAGGGTCACTGCGCCCTCCGCCTCACCAGGGTCACTGCGCCCTCCGCCTCACCAGGGTCACTGCGCCCTCCGCCTCACCAGGGTCACTGCGCCCGCCGCCTCCTCCTCACCAGGTTCACTGCTCCCGCCACCTCCACCTCACCAGGGTCACTGCACCCGCACCTCACCTCACCAGGGTCACTGCACCCGCCGCCTCCGCCTCACCAGGGTCACTGCACTGCGCCCGCCGCCTCACCAGGGTCACTGCACCCGCCGCCTCCGACTCACCAGGGTCACTGCACTCCGCCCGGCGCCTCACCAGGGTCACTGCACCGTCCCTCCACCTACCAGGGTCACTGCACCGCCCTCCGCCTCACCAGGGTCACTGCACTGCGCCGCCGCTCACCAGGGTCACTGGCCCGCGCCTCCGCCTCACCAGGGTCACTGCGCCCGCCGCCTCGCCTCACCAGGGTCACTGCACCGCCGCCTCGCCTCACCAGGGTCACTGCGCCCTCCGCCTCCGCCTCTCCAGGGTCACTGCGCCCGCCTCCACCCCCTACCCAGGGTCACAGCTCCCGTCGCCTCGCCCTCACCAGGGTCACTGCGCCCGCCGCCTCCGCCTCACCAGGGTCACTGCGCCCTCCGCCTCACCAGGGTCACTGCAGCCCGCTGCCTCACCTCACCAGGGTCACTGCCCCGCCGCCTCGCCTTCACAGGGTCACGCACTGCGCGCACCTCCACCTCACCAGGGTCACTGCACCCGCCTCTCCACCTCACCAGGGTCACTGCCCCGCCCTCCGCTCTCACAGGGTCACTGCACCCGCCGCCTCGCCTCACCAGGGTCACTGCACCCGCCCTCCCCTCACCAGGGTCACTGCCCCGCGCCTCCGCTCACCAGGGTCAGCTGCGCCCGCCGCTCACCAGGGTCACTGCACCCGCCCCTCCGCCTCACAGGGTCACTGCCCGCCGCGCCTCACCAGGGTCACTGCACCCGCCGCCCTCCGCCTCACCAGGCGTCAGCACTGCGCCCGCCGCCTCACCAGGGTCACTGACCGCCCTCCGCCTCACCAGGGTCACTGCGCCCGCGCCTCCGCCTCACCAGGGTCACTGCAACCGTCACCTCCACCTCACAGGGCATGCACTGCGCCGCGCCTCCGCCTCACCAGGGTCACTGCCCCGCGCCTCCGCCTCACCAGGGTCACTGCACCCGCCGCCTCTGCCTCACCAGGGTCACTGCGCCCGCCGCCTCCGCCTCACCATGGTCACTGCGCCCGCCGCTCCGCCTCACCAGGGTCACTGCGCCCTCCGCCTCTGCCTCAACAGGGTCACAGCGCCCTCCGCCTCAGCCTCACCAGGGTCACTGCACCGCACCTCCACCTCACCAGGGTCCTGCGCCGCCGCCTCCACCTCACCAGGGTCCTGCACGCGCCTCCGCTCACCAGGGTCACTGCGCCCGCCGCCTCCGCCTCACCAGGGTCACTGCACAGCGCCCGCCTCCTCCCCCTCACCAGGGTCACTGCGCCCGCCGCCTCCACTCACCAGGGTCATGCACTCGCGCCGCCTGCCGCTCTACCAGGGTCACTGCGCCCGCCGCCTCGCCTCACCAGGGTCACTGCACTGCGCCGCCGCCTCCGCCTCACCAGGGTCACTGCACTGCGCCCGCTGCCTCACCAGGGTCACTGCACCGCCGCTCGCCTCACCAGGGTCACTGCGCCCGCCGCCTCGCCTCACCAGGGTCACTGCGCCCGCGCCTCGCCTCACCGGGTCACTGAATGCGCCCCGCCTCTGCCTCACCAGGGTCACTGCGCCCTCCGCCTCTGCCTCACCAGGGTCACTGCGCCCGCCGCCTCCGCCTCACCAGGGTCACTGCGCCCTCCGCCTCGCCTCACCAGGGTCACGGCACCCGCCGCTCGCCTCACCAGGGTCACTGACTGCGCCCGCGCCTCACCAGGGTCACTGCACCGCCGCCTCGCCTCACCATGGTCATGCGCCCGTCACCTCGCCTCATCAGGGTCCCGCCCCCCTCGCTCACCAGGGTCACTGCCCCACCGCCTCGCTCACCAGGGTCACTGCCCCGCCCCTCCGCCTCACCAGGGTCACTGCGCCCGCCGCCTCCGCCTCACCAGGGTCACTGCACCCCCGCCTCCGCCTCACCAGGGTCACTGCGCTGCGCCCCCCGCCTCACCCGGGTCACTGCACCCGCCGCCTCCGCCTCACCATTGTCTCTGCGCCCTACAAACCCGCCTCACCAGGGTCCCGCCGCCTCCGCCTCACCAGGGTCACTGCACCCCCTCCGCCTCCCCAGGGGAACTGCACCCGCCGCCTCACCAGGGTCACTGCACCGCCTCCGCCTCACCAGGGTCACGCACTGCGCCCGCCGCCTCACAGGGTCACTGCGCTGCACGGCCGCGCCTCCGCCTCACCAGGGTCACTGCGCCCGTCACTCGCTACCAGGGTCACTGCGCCCGCCGCCTCTCCAGGGTCACTGCACTGCGCCCGCCGCCTCACCAGGGTCACTGCACCCGCCGCCTCCGCCTCACCAGGGTCACTGCGCCCGCCCCGCCTCACCCGGGTCACTGCACCCGCCGCCTCCGCCTCACCAGGGTCACTGCACTGCGCCCGCCTCCGCCTCACCAGGGTCACTGCACCCGCCGCCTCCGCCTCACCAGGGTCACTGCGCCCGCCGCCTCCGCCTCACCAGGGTCACTGCGCCCGCCGCCTCCGCCTCCCCAGGGTCATGATGCGCCCGTCGCCTCCACCTACCAGGGTCACTGCACCCGCCGCCTCCGCCTCACAGGGTCACTGCACCCGCCGCCTCCGCCTCACCAGGGTCATCTGCACGTCACTTCACCTCACCAGGGTCACTGCGCCCGCCCTCCGGCCTCCACAGGGGGTTCCCCTGCGCCCGCCGCCCTCCAGGGTCCCTGAACCCGCCGCCTTCGGCTACCCAGGGTACTGCAGCCGCGCCTCCACTAACAGGGTCACTGCGCCCGAGCCTCACCTCACAGGGTCACAGGCGCCAGTCCTCCGACCTCGACCAGGGTCATTGCACCGGGCCCCCTCCGCTCACCTGGGTCACTGCCCCTCGGCCTCCCAGGGTCATCTGCGCCCTCCGACTTCGATCACCGGGGTCACTGCCAGCAGCAGGGTCGCCTCATCGGTCACTGCGCACCTCGCCAATCAGGGTCACTTGCGCCCCGCGCCTCCGCTCCCCGGGTCATGCGCCCAGCCGGCTCCGCTCACAGGGTCACTGACGCCGACGCCTCACCAGGGTCACTGTCGCCTCCGTCTCATCAGGGTCACGTGCCCCCCGCCTCATCAGGGGTCACTGTGCCCGCCGCTCGCTCACCAGGTCACTGCGCCCCGCCTCACAGGGCACTGCGCCCCGCCTCCACAGGGTCACTGCGCCTCCGCTCATCAGGGGCATGTGGCGGCCCGCCGCCTCCAGGGTAAATGCGCCCCCGCTCACAGGGGGGCACTGGCCGCCGCCCGCCCCACCCGGGCACTGCGCCGCGCCTCACCAGGGTCATGCGCCCGCGCCTCCCCCTCACCCGGGTCATGGCCGCCCCCTAAAGGGCACTGGCCCGCCCCCTCCCCCCCAGGGTCACGGGGCCCCCCCGGCCCCCCGGGTCACTGCCCCCCCCGCCCCCGCCCCACCCGGGTCAAGCGCCCCCCGGGCCCCCGCCTCACCCCGGGTCCCTCCGCGCTTTGGGCCTCACCGGGTATTTCACCCCCTCCGGGGCACTGCGCCCGCCCTGCTAGGGTCAATGCCCCCCTGCCCCAAAGGGGCATTTCGCCGCCGCTCCCCCCCGGGTAATGCCCCGCCCCCTCGCCTCCGGGTCCTGCCCCGCGCCTGCCCCACCGGGTCCCTGCGGCCCCCGCCTGCTCACCCGGTCATGCCCCGCGTTGCCTTTGCCTCCCGGGGGGTTCCCCCCCAGGTTTTTGTTTTGGCCCGGGGGCCCCCTAAAAGGGCAGAGTGTCGCCCCCGGCCTGCCGGCGACCCCGTTTTGGCGCCCTGGAGACGCGCGCAGCCCCGCCCCTCGAACGCCCGGGGGCGGGGGAGCTCAGGACAGTAGTGAAAGGGCCGTGCTGCCCGAGGGGCTCCCCCGAGGAGGGCACGACAGCAGGTGGGCTTGGCGGCTGCCGGGGTGGGCTTTGGGGTCCCGGGCCCCCGCAATGACCTCGGGCCCCGACACCGCAAGGAACCCTGCGGGAGGGGTTGGTAAACCTGCCCCCCCCATGTAGACCCCCGCTGCGTCCCCTGGCTCTATTTTTGCATTTGCATGGGGAGGTTTTGAAACAGAAAAATGTTTTTTCGTTTTGTGTTTTTGCAAATTAAATTTTAAAGAGCTTTAACCCGAAACCTCGTCTTCTGTCCAATGAGGGGAGAGGTGCGCAGGTGGAGCGGGCTGTTGTGTAAAGGGACGGAAGGTTTCGGGATGTTTGGGTGTGCAGGTGGAGCGACTTTTGGGCAAAAGTATGAAAGTGTGGGGATGGGGGGGGGGGGCTGTGGTGTTTAAAGGGATGGAAGTGTTAAAAGGTATGTTGGGTGGCGGTGGGGCAGATTTTAGTGTTTAAAAGGGAGGGGAAATGTTTAAGGTATGTTGGGTGTGCAGGGGGGAGCAGACTAGGGGTTTTAAAGGTAGGGAGTGTTAAGGGATGTTGGGGTGTGCAGGTGGGAAGGGAAATGGGTAAAGGGGGGAAGTGTTAAGGTATGTTGGGGTGAGGTTGGGGGAGACTGTGGTTTTTAAAAGTTTAAAAATTGCAAAGGGGTTTTGGGGGGAATTTGGTGTAAAAGTTTGCAAAGGTTTTTGGTTTTGTTTGGGGTGTGCAGGTGGGGAGACTGTTGGGGTAAAAGTATGAAAGTGTTTCAGGGTTGGGGGGAAGGGGGTTTTAAAAGTATGCAAGTGTGAGGTGGAGCAGATGTGGTTTTTAAAGGTAAGGAAGTGTTTTTGGGTTTTCGGGTGTTTCAGGTGGAGCAGACTTTTGGGGGGTAAAGGTCGGAAGTGTTAAAGGGATGCTGGGTGTGCGGTGGAGCAGATGTGTAAGGTACAGAAGTGTTAAGGTTTTGTGGGGGTGAGGGGGGCAGGGTGTGGGTTAAAAAATATGGAAATGTTACGGTTTTGTGGGGGGGTGAGGTTTGGAAGGGAGATAGTGTAAAGGTAAGAAGTGTTTTCGGTTGGGGTGGGGCAGGGTGGGCAATGTGGTGTAAAAGTGTGGGAGGGGGCGACGGTGTAAAAGGGAGGGAAAGTGCGCAGGTGGGGGATGTAGTGTTTTAAAAGGGAAGGAAATGGGTTTTTGGTATGTTGGGTGTGAGGTGGAGAGATGTGTTGGAAAGGTTTCGGAAGTGTTACAGGTTGTTGGGTTTTGGAGGTGGAAAAGACTGTGGGTTTTAAGGTAAGGGAATTTTTACAGGTATGTTTGGGGGTTTAGGGGGAGCAGGGTGGGTGGGAAAAGTTTTGAAAAATGTTTCTGGTTTGGGTGTGGGAGGTGGGAGAGCTGGGGTAAAAAATAAGGAAGTGTGCGGGGGAGAGGGTTTGGTGTAAAAAATTTGCAAATGTGCAGGTGGAGCGATGCCCGTAAAGGTTTGGAAATGTTAAGGGGGGGATGTTGGGTGTGCGGTGGAGGAATGTAGTGTTTAAGGTATGCAAGTGTGCAGGTGGAGCAGAATGTGGTGTAAAAAATTTGCAAGTTGCGGGTTTTAGAGAAATGTGGTTTTTAAAAGTTTTGCAAGTGTGGAAAGGGGGAGAATGTGGTTTTTAAAAAATATGAAGTGTGCAGGGGGGGCAGGAAATGGGGGGGGTTTTAGTCCAAAACGTTTCGGTTTTGTTTTGGGGGGCAGGTGGAGCAGGGGCCCGTGGTGTAAAAGTATGCAAGGTGCAGGTGGAGAGGAAGTGGGTAAGGTAAGGGGAAATGTTACAGGGATTTTGGGTGTTTCAGGTGGAGCAGGCTGTAGTGTAAAAGGTTAAAGGGGAAATGTTACAGGTTGTTGGGTGTGCAGGTGGAGCAGATGAAGGGTTAAAGGTAAGGAAATGTTAAGGTATGTTGGGGTTGGGGGTGGAGAGACTGTGGTTTTAAAGGTTTCGGAAAGTTTTTACAAAGGTTTTGTTTTGGGGTTTCAGTGGGGAGCCCGTGGTGTAAAAAGGGAAGGAAGTGTTAAAAGGGATGTTTGGGGGTGCAGGGGAGAGGGGTGTGGTGTAAAAATTGAAAGGTTACAGGTTAAAGCTTTGGGGGTGCAGGGGGGCAGAATGGTTTTAAAAGTATGCAAGTGTGGGAAAGGGGGAGCAATATGGTGTAAAAGTATTAAAAGGGGGCAGGTGGGAGTGCTGTAAAAGGGAGGAAATGTTTAGGTTTTTGTTGGGTGTGCGGTGGAAACAGCTGTAGTGTAAAGGTTTTGAAGTGTGAGGTGGAGAAAACGTGGGTTTTAAAGTATGCAAGTGCGAGGGGTAGCCGACTGTGGTGTTAAAAAATATGAAGTGTTTCAGGGGGAAACAGACTGTGGTGTAAAAAATATGCAAGTGTGCAGGTGGAAACAGGGGCTGGTGTAAAAAATATTTCAAGGTTTTAAAGGGATTTTGGGGTGCAGGTGGAGCGGCTGTGGTGGTTTAAAATATGAAAATGTGCAGGTTTGGGGCCCGGCTTGGGGGGTAAAGGTAAGGGGTGTTAAAGGTATTTGGGGGGTGCAGGTGGAGCAGACTGTTTTGTGTAAAAAGGGAGAAGTGTTACAGGTTGTTGGGGGGGTGAAAGGGGGAGCAAGGGTGTGTGGGAAAGGTAAGGAAGTGGTTTTTAATATGGTTGGGTGTGAGGGGGGGACAGATGTGGGGTAAAAGGGAAGGGGTTTTTTTAAAAGGGATGTTGGATGTGAAGGTGGGGCAGGGCTGGTGTAAAGGGGGTTTCCCGGTGGGGCGGGCTGTGGTTGTAAAAAATATGCAAGTGTTTTAAAGGGTTTTTGGGTGTGCAGGTGGAGAAAACTGTGGTGTAAAGGTAAGGGGGTTTTTACAGGTATGTGGGGGGTAGGTGGAGCAGATTGGGGGTTTTAAAGGTAGGAAGTGTTAAAAGGTTTTGTTGGGTGTTTAGGGGAGCAGACTGGGTGTAAAGTTGGAAGTGTTTCAAGGGTTTTTTGGGTTTTGAGGTGGAGAGGTAGTGTAAAGGTAAGAAAATTTTTACAGGAATGCTGGGGTGAGGTGGGGGGCCCCCGGGCTTTTTGTAAAGGTTTTGGGAAATGGCAGGTGGAGGACTAGTGTTAAAAGGGACGGGAAATGGAGGTGGAGCAGACTGTGGGTAAAGGTACGCGTGTGAAATGGGGCGACTTTGGTTTTTAAAAATATCAAGTATGCAGGTGGAGAGACTGGGTGTAAAAAGTAAAGAAGTGTGCAGGTGGGGCCGATGTAGTGTTAAAAAAGGGGGGGGTTTTTTACAGGTATGTTGGGGTGGAGGTGGGCGGGCTGGGGGGTGTAAAAAGGGGTGAGGTGGGCTGGGGCTGGTGCAAAAAAGAAGGTGGGCAGACTGGTGTACGGTTGGGGAAATGTGAGGTGGAGAAAACTGTAGTGTAAGGTAAGGAAGTGTTAAGGTATGCTGGGGTGCGGTGGAGGGAGACTGTGGGGTTTTCAAAAATGTGAGGTGGAGAGAAGGGGTAAAGGTACGGAATTGTGCAGGTGGAGAAAAATTTGTGTAAAAAGGGACGGAAGTGTTACAGGTTTGTGGGGGTGCAGGTTTGGGGAGGGCTGTGGGGTAAAAATGTGAAAGGGGGACAGACTAGTGTAAAGGGACGGAAGTGTGCAAAATGGGGGCGACTGTGGTGTAAAGGTATGGAAGTGTTTGGGGGGGAGGGAGGGCTAGTGTAAAGGTACGGAAATGTCGGGTGGAAAAGGGTAGTGGGAAAGGTACGCAAGTGGGGCAAGTGGAGAGGGTATGGTGTAAAAGTATCCCAAATATGAGGTGGAGCAGGGCTGTGGGTTTTAAAAGTTGCAAGTGTGCAGGTGGAGCAGGGGTGGTGTAAAGGTGGTGGTGGAGAGAGGGGGTTTAAAAATAAGCAAATGTTACAGGTTGTTTGGGGTGTGAAGGGTGGAGCCCGAAAAAGTGTAACGGTATGGGAAATGTGGGGGGAGCAGACTGTGTTTAAAGGGGAAGGGGAAATTTACAGGTATGTGGGTGTGCAGGTGGAGCAGGGTGTGGTTCAAAAGTTTTGAAAGTGTGAGGATGGGGAGCTGTGGTGTAAAGGTTTGGAAGTTTAAAGGTATGTTGGGTGGCAGGGGGGGAGACTGTAGGTGTTAAAAGGGCGGAATTTTTAAGGTAGTTGGGTGGGGGGGAGCAGATGTGGTGTAAAAAATATTAAGTGTGCGGTTTGGGGCGACTTTTTTTAATAAACAAGGTAAAGGTTCAGGGTTTTTTGGGTTTTGAGGTGGAGAGACTGGGTGTAAAAAATATGAAGTGTGAGGGGGAGGGAAGGGCTGTGGGGTAAAAGTAGCAAGTGTGAAAGGGGGAGAGGGCTGTGGTGAAAGGGAAGGGAAAAGGGTTTCTGGTATGTTGGGGTGAGGTGGAGCCGAAGGGGTTAAAGTTAAGGAAGTGTTTAAAAGGGATGCGGGGGGGAGGTGGAGCAGACTGTGGTGTAAAGGTAAGGGGGTGTTTCGGTATGGGGGGTTGCAGGTGGAGCAGGGTCCCGTGGTGTAAAGGGACGGAAGTGTTTTAGGTATTTTGGGTGTGGGTGGAAACCGAAGTGTAAGGTAAGAAGTGTTAAAAGGGATGTGGGTGTGCAGGTTGGGGGCGACTGTGGTGTAAAAAGGGATGGAAATGTTAAGGGATGCTGGGTGTGAAGGTGGGGGGAGACTAGTGTAAAAGGGACAAAAAGTGTTAAAGGGTTTTTGGGTGTGCAAGTGGAGCAGGGCTGTGGTGTAAAAGTGTGAGGGGGAGGGAGATGGGGTAAAAGGGACGCAAGTGTGGGTGGAGCAGGGTGTAGGTAAAGGTAAGGAAAATGTTACGGTATGTTGGGTGTGCAGGTGGAGCGGGTTGTGTAAATGTACGAAATGTGGGGTGGGAGATGTAGTTTTTAAAGGTAAGGAAAAAGTTCAGGTTGTTTTGGGGGTGGGTGGAGGATGTGGTGAAAGGTAAGGAAAAATGTTACAGGGATTTTTGGGTGTGAGGTGGAGAGACGGGGTGTAAAAAGGGATGCAAGTGTGAGGTGGAGCAGGGCTGTGGTTTTAAAAAATTTTAAAAGGGGGGGGGTTTTAGCAGACTGTGGTGTAAAAGTTGAAGTGCAGGTGGGAGCTTGGTGTAAAAGTATGAAAAAGTGCGGTGGAGAGACTGGTTTTAAAAATAAGAAGCGTTAAGGTTTTGTTTGGGGGTGCAGGTGGAAAAATTTTGGTGTTTAAAAGTATCAAAAGGGGGGGAGGTGGAGAAGACTGTGGTTTTAAAAGTATGCAAAATGTGCAGGTGGAGCAGGATGTGGTGGGAAAAAGGGAAGGGAAATGTTAAGGTATGTTGGGTGTGAGGTGGGAAAATGTTTGTGTAAAGGTAAAGGGAAATGTTTTAAAGGTATGTTGGGTGTTTCAGGTGGGGCCCCGACTTTTAGTGTTAAAAGGGAAAGGAAAATGTTTAAAGGGATGTTGGGTGTGGGGGGGGAGCAGACTGTGGTGTAAAGGGAAAGGGAAATGTTAAAGGGTTTGTTGGGTGTGAGGTGGAAACGACTGGTGTAAAAGGGGGCGTGGAGCAGGGCTGTGGTGTAAAAGTTTGGAAGGGTTAAAAATTTTGTTGGGTGTGCAGGTGGAGAAATTGTAGTGTAAAGGTAGGAAAATGTTACAGGAATGCTGGGGTGTGCAGGTGGGGCGATGTGTAAAGGTAAGCAAGTGTGCAAGTGGAAAAGGGGGTGGTTTTAAAGGGTTTTTAAGTGGCAGGTTGGAAAAGTTTGGTAAAAGGGGGAAATGGAGGTGGAGAGAATGTGGTTTTAAAGGTACGCAATGTTTCAAAATGGAGCCGGGTATGGTGTAAAAGTATCCAAAATATGGGGTGGAGCAGCTGTGGTGTTTTAAAAGTATGGGAAGTGTGCAGGGGGAGCCAGACTGTAGTGTAAAGAAAAGGAAATGGGTTTCAGGTATGTTGGGTGTGCAGGGGAGCGAAGTGGTTTTTAAAGGGGTGCAGGTGGAGGGAGGAATGTGCAAAGTGAGGTTTGGGGCAGAAGGTTTTAACGGTATGGAAGTGTGAGGTGGGGGGACCCGTAGTGTAAAGGTAAAAAAAAAAAAGGAAAGGGTTTAAAAGGGTTTTTGGGTGTTTAGGTGGAGGAAAATGTGGTTTTCAAGTGTGCAGGTGGAGAGATGGTGAAAAGGTACGGAAAATGTGCAGGTGGGCAGACTGGGGTAAAGGTTTCGGAAAGGGTTTGGTTTTGTTGGGTGTGAGGTGGAGGACTGGTGTAAAGGTACAGAAGTGTTAAGGTAGGGTTGGGGGGTGAAAGGGGGAGCAGGTGTGTGTAAGGTAGGAAATGTTACAGGTTTGTTGGGGGGTGGGGGTGGGCAGATGGGGGTGTTAAAAATTTGGAAAAGGGTACCGGTAGTTGGGGGTGAGGTGGAGGGACTGTGGTGTTAAAAAATTTGAAAAAAGGTTTCAGGGATGGGGGTGTGAGGTGGGCCGCCCGTGGCGTCAAAGTATGCAAGTGTGCAGGTGGAGCAGACTGCTGTAAAGGTACGGAAATGTTACAGGTATGTTGGGTGTGCAGGTGGAGCAGACTGTAGTGTAAAAGTATGCAAGTGTGCAGGTGGAGCAGACTATGGTGTAAAAGTATGCAAGTGTGCAGGTGGAGCAGACTGCTGTAAAGGTACGGAAATGTTACAGGTATGTTGGGTGTGCAGGTGGAGCAGACTGTAAGGTTGTAAAAGGTTACGGAGTGCGCAGGTGGAGCAGACTGTGGTGTAAAAGTATGCAAGTGTGCAGGTGGAGCAGATGGCTGTAAGGTTAGGGGGGAAATGTGTTAAAAGGTATGTGGTGTGCAGTGGGAGCAGACTGTAGTGTAAAGGTCGGAAGTGCGAGGTGGAGCAGATTGGTGTAAAATGAAGTGTGCAGGTGGAGCAGATGTGAAAGTACGGAAATTACGGTATGGGGTGTGCAGGTGGAGCAGATGTAGTGTAAAGGTAGAGTGATGGAGTTGGGGTTAAGGTTTGAATGGCGTGTGCAAGTGGAGCAGATTGGTGTAAAAAATTGTTTCAGGTGGAGCAGGATGGTGTAAAGGGATGGAAGTGTGCAGGTGGAGCAGACTTTACGGGGGTTTAAAGGGGTAACGGAAAGGGGTTACAAGGGGTATGCATGGGTGGTTGGAGGTGGAGCAGACTTTTAATGGTGTTTAAAAGTGGGCAGGTGGAGGGGGCAGACTGGTGTTAAATGGGTACAAAAAAAGTGTTACAAGGGGTTGGGGGGAATGGGTGTTGTGAGGTGGAGCAGACTTTGGGAAAATGTTTCAAGGGGGGGTTAAAAGGAAGGGGGTTACAGGTATGTTGGGTGTGCAGGTGGAGCAGACTGTGGTGTAAAAGTATGGAAGTGTTACAGGTATGTTGGGTGTGCAGGTGGAGCAGACTGTAGTGTAAAGGTAAGGAAGTGTTACAGGTATGTTGGGTGTGCAGGTGGAGCAGACTGTGGTGTAAAAGTATGCAAGTGTGCAGGTGGAGCAGACTGCTGTAAAGGTACGGAAATGTTACAGGTATGTTGGGTGTGCAGGTGGAGCAGACTGTAGTGTAAAGGTACGGAAGTGCGCAGGTGGAGCAGACTCTGGTGTAAAAGTATGCAAGTGTGCAGGTGGAGCAGACTGCTGTAAAGGTATGGAAGTGTTACAGGTATGTTGGGTGTGCAGGTGGAGCAGACTGTGGTGTAAAGGTATGGAAGTGTTACAGGTATGTTGGGTGTGCAGGTGGAGCAGACTGTGGTGTAAAGGTATGGAAGTGTTACAGGTATGTTGGATGTGCAGGGGGAAAAAAGAGAGAAAAACCCCGGAGGGGCGCTCTTATAGTGAAGTATATCAAAACAATGTTGGTGAAATACACATATATGTATAACTCACCTTGTGCGTTGTGCAGCTATTATAGAGGCACAAAATTCATAAGGGTATAGAACACCCTTCAGGTTATTGCGGCGCCGTGGAACGTCTCCAAAACCACAAAAAATTTTGGCAGGGGATGGACCCTAGGAACACAAAAAAAAAGATGCTCCGGCGTCTTCATTTAAAAACCCCGAAATACAAGGAGTTTTCAGAAAAAAGATGTTTAATAAAAAAAATCATAAAAAAGGAAATTAAAATTTACAAATAACAAAAAAATCACTGAAAAGCGTTTCTCGCCGCAACGGCGCTACCTCGGAAATTGTGATTACAGAAAAGGGGGAAAAACAGTATTAAAAGATCCCGCACTTTTTTTGGGGGCAGACCCGGGAAAGAGAGTGCGGCGACAAAAAGCCATGTTAGCTATGGGATGACCCGACAATCGCTGAAGTCTAACAGCTCAGTCATTCAAAAAAATGGCGCGTTGGGTTTCCCGGGGAATTTCGTTGTTCACCCCCAGTCAGGGAGGAGTGCACTCCCCTATTTTGTTATTTGGGGGCGGGAGAGGGTCACATTAAAGTATAGAGAAAGGTCCCCCAAATAAAGTCAAATAAACGGCCCGCAAAGTCATTCGGGGGTGATGAGGGAATTATCAACGGAGGCACCCGAATGGGTTGTTTAAATGAAGGATAAGGGCCCCCAGTTAGTTAAGTAATTTGGGGATTATGAGAAAATATTTTAAAACCCATATCGAGATTTTCCAAAATTCCTAAAAAAACCTCTTGCGAGGAATAGCCCTCAACAATAAAGAGACAGTGAAATTCTCTAAAATTTGTAAGTAAATGGACTTTCCCGCAGTAAGGGTTAAGTGTGATAGACAATATCAAGTCACATAGAATGGAAAACGTTAGGGATCTACTCGGGGTATGAAAATTATATATATAAAAAAAAAAGAGGGGATTAGAAAAATCCGTCTTGAAAAGCATAGTGTCCCAAAAAGCTAGGGCAATTCCCCGAACAAAAGTAACCCCTAAGGATCGGTGTAGCCCGGTGGTCAAATTGGCCACCGTGCGGGTTTTCCCCTAACAACAATATTAGTCTAAAGCGTTCTATCCCTTGATGGGTTATTAATGTTTTTTAAAAAGTGGACGGTTTGGGTTGCCCCAGGGGGGGGCTTTGGGCCCATAAAAAAAGAGTTTTTCCCCTGTATTTTGGGGAGTAGCTCGGATATGATTGGCTATAAAAAAAGGGGCTGGCTCATTAAGCCAAGGGGAAAACGAGCGACACTTTGGGGATTATAAGGGTTTTTTTACACGCTTCGGTACTCGAGTCCGGAGGTTTTAAAACCCTCTCTATTTGAAATTTTAAACCTGGGTTAATATACCAATGTGGCTCATAAAAAAAAGGGGGATTAACTCGATCAGCGATTAAGAGACAAGGGGCTAGATATAAGCAGCCACTGGGGAAGAATTATTACATTTTTTTTAAAGAAGTGTATAGATGTAAAAAAGTGATTAAAAAAAAGGGAAGATTGTATCAACCCCAATAAATAGAGGGAATTCTTTGTAAAAACTCCATGCTTGTATCCCTTTAGGGTTTTTGTCTGGAGTTTAAACATCCAATAGGTCCGGCTTTGTAGAAGCTGAAAACTATTGGATTTTTATTGGGGAACTGATCTATAGGGGTTTTTTAGAAGGCTGAATTTGATTTTGGGATTCTAAGAAGTGACGGGTAAACCCCCTGTTTTAGTTCCCCGTTATACAGGCTCTTGCCCCTTCGTTTTGAAGGGGTGTTTTGTGCGGCCCAATATGGAGAGGAAAATGCATTAATAAAGATAACAAAATTACTTTACAGTTTAAATTCGTTTAATATTGAGCTTTCTTTGTAGAGCTAGTGTAAAATGTTTGTATTATTGATGCTCTGCCCGCATAAAAATTCGACGACCGATGGGCTCCCGGGTATACGGGTTTTTTGGGTTGGTCGTTTTTATTTTCGTTTGGGTTGGGGTACTAGGTTTTTAAAATTTGGAGCCCCTTTAAATTGCGGGTTGTTCGGGGTAAGAGGGCCCCAAAAAGGATCTTTTTTGGGGGTGCCAGTGTTTTTTTAAAACCCTCTTAATATAGGATATGCTGAGGGAATTGGGGATCAAGGGAAACTTTGTCTGTCCCCTGTTTTTATTTGATGTTAACTCATTCTTTTTTCATGTTGTAAAAAAGAATCCTGTTGTTGGGTGTCATTGTTTTTCCAGGCTATCCCAATAATTTTAAGGGGTAACCTTTATATAAAACCTTTTGTTTGAAACGGGCTTGTTTTGTGCAGGGGGGGGGGGGGGATGTGGTGTAAAGGTGGAAATGTTTTTCAGGTTTGTTGGATGTCGGGGGCGGGGTGGTGTAAAGGTAAGAGTGTTAAGGTATGTTGGGTGGAGGTGGAGCAGACTGTAGTGTAAAAGTATGGAAATGTTTAAGGTAGTGGGTGTGCGGTGGAGAGACTGTGGTGTAAAGGTAAGGAAGTGTTACGGTATGGGGTGTGAGGTGGAGCAGCTGCGGTGTACAGGTTGGGTGGAGCAGACTTGGTGTAAAAGGGACGGGGGGTTACAGGGGTTTGGGGGTGCGGTGGAGGATATGGGGATAAAGGTACGGGAGTGTTAAGGAGTGGTTGCGGTGGGCGCTGTGGTGTAAAAAATATGGAAGTGTTACGGTTGTGGTGTGCAGGTGGGCAGTGTGGTGTAAAGGTGTGCAGGGGGAGCAGACTGTGGTGTAAAAGTATGGAAGTGTTACAAGGTATGTGGGTGTGCAGGTTGGAGCAGAATGTGGTGTAAAAAGTATGAAGTGTTACAGGTATGTTGGGTGTGAAGGTGAGCAGACTGTGGTGTAAAGGTCATGGAAGTGTTTTAGGTATGTTGGCGTGTGCAGGTGGACGCAGACGCCCAGTGTAATGGTATGGATAAGTGTTCTACAGGTATGTTGGTGTTTGTGGCAGGTGGAGCAGAACTGTAGTGTAAGGTAAGGAAGTGTACAGGTATTGATTGGTTGTGGCAGGTGGAGGCAGACTGCAGTGAAAAGGTATGGAAGTGTTACAGTATGTGGGTGTGCAGACAGGTTTGGGCAGACAGTGTGTAAAGGTATGGAGTGTTACCAGGTATGTTTGGGTGTGCAGGGGAGCAAGACTGTAGTGTAAAGTATAGAGTGTATGTTGGGGTGCGCATTGGTGGAGCAGACTGTAGTGTAAAGGTAAGGAAGTGTTACAGGTATGTTGGGTGTGCAGGTGGAGCAGACTGTGGTGTAAAGGTACGGAAGTGTTACAGGTATGTTGGGTGTGCAGGTGGAGCAGACTGTAGTGTAAAGGTATAGAAGTGTTACAAGTATGTTGGGTGTGCAGGTGGAGCAGACTAGTGTAAAGGTAAGGAAGTGTTACAGTTATGCTGGGTGTGCAGGTGGAGCAGACTGTAGTGTAAAAGTATGAAATTGTTACAGGTATGATGGGTGTGCAGGTGTAGCATACTGAGGTGTAAAGTACGGCAAGCCCGTGAGGTGGAGCAAGGATGTGGTGTAAAGGTACAGAAGTGTGCAGGTGGAGCAGGCTGTAGTGTAAAGGTAAGGCAGTAGTGTTTACAGGTATGCTACGGTGTGCAGGTGCAGCAGAATGTGGTGATAAATGTACGGAGTGCGGCAGGTGTAGCAGACTGTAGTGTAAAGGTATAGAAGTGTTACAGGTATGTTGGGTGTGCAGGTGGAGCAGACTAGTGTAAAGGTAAAGAAGTGTTACAGGTATGTTGGGTGTGCAGGTGGAGCAGACTGTAGTGTAAAGGTACGGAAGTGTTACAGGTATGTTGGGTGTGCAGGTGGAGCAGACTGGTGTAAAGGTACGGAAGTGTGCAGGTGGAGCAGACTGTGGTGTAAAGGTGTGCAGGTGGAGCAGACTGTGGTGTAAAGGTACGGAAGTGTTACAGGTATGTTGGATGTGCAGGTGGAGCAGACTGGTGTAAAGGTGTGCAGGTGGAGCAGACTGTGGTGTAAAAGTATGGAAGTGTTACAGGTATGTTGGGTGTGCAGGTGGAGCAGACTGTGGTGTAAAAGTATGGAAGTGTTACAGGTATGTTGGGTGTGCAGGTGGAGCAGACTGTGGTGTAAAAGTATGGAAGTGTTACAGGTATGTTGGGTGTGCAGGTGGAGCAGACTGTGGTGTAAAAGTATGCAAGTGTGCAGGTGGAGCAGACTGTGGTGTAAAGGTACGGAAGTGTTACAGGTATGTTGGGTGTGCAGGTGGAGCAGACTGTGGTGTAAAGGTACGGAAGTGTTACAGGTATGTTGGGTGTGCAGGTGGAGCAGACTGGTGTAAAGGTGTGCAGGTGGAGCAGACTGTGGTGTAAAAAGTTGGAGTGTTACAGGTATGTTGGTGTGCAGGCTGGAGCCGAACTGTGGTGTAAAGGTATGGGAAGTTGTTCAGGTATGTTGGGTGTGAGTGTGGAAGCAGACTGTAGTGTAAAGGTATGGAAGTGTTACAGGGTATGTTGGGTGAGCAGGTGTAGCAGTCGTTGGTGTAAAGGTTATGGAGTGTTACAGGTATGTTGGGCGTGCAGGTGAGCAGAGTGGTGTAAAGGTATAGAAGTGTTACAGGTATGTTGGGTGTGCAGGTGGAGCAGACTGTGGTGTAAAGGTACGGAAGTGTTACAGGTATGTTGGGTGTGCAGGTGGAGCAGACTGTAGTGTAAAGGTATAGAAGTGTATGTTGGGTGTGCAGGTGGAGCAGACTGGTGTAAAGGTACGGAAGTGTGCAGGTGGAGCAGACTGTAGTGTAAAGGTAAAGAAGTGTTACAGGTATGTTGGGTGTGCAGGTGGAGCAGACTGTAGTGTAAAGGTAAGGAAGTGTTACAGGTATGCTGGGTGTGCAGGTGGAGCAGACTGTAGTGTAAAAAAGTATGAAACGTGTTAAGGTAATGTTGGGTGTGCAGGTGGAGCAGACTGTGGTGTAAAAGTATGCAAGCGTGCAGGTGGAGAAGACTGTGGTGTAAAAGTATGCAAGCGTACAGGTGGAGCAGACTGTGGTGTAAAGGTACGGAAGTGTGCAGGTGGAGCAGACTGTAGTGTAAAGGTAAGGAAGTGTTACAGGTATGCTGGGTGTGCAGGTGGAGCAGACTGTGGTGTAAAGGTATAGAAGTGTTACAGGTATGTTGGGTGTGCAGGTGGAGCAGACTGTGGTGTAAAGGTAAGGAAGTGTTACAGGTATGTTGCGGTGTGCTAGGTGGAAGCAGATGTAGTGTAAGGTCGGATAGTGTTACAGGTATGTGGGATAGTGCAGGTGGAGCAGACGGTGTAAAGGTACGGAAAGGTGTGCAGTGAGCAAGCAGACTGTGGTGTAAAGGTAAGGAAGTGTTACAGGTATGCTGGGTGTGCAGGTGGAGCAGACTGTGGTGTAAAGGTGTGCAGGTGGAGCAGACTGTGGTGTAAAAGTATGGAAGTGTTACAGGTATGTTGGGTGTGCAGGTGGAGCAGACTGTAGTGTAAAGGTACGGGAGTGTTACAGGTATGCTGGGTGTGCAGGTGGAGCAGACTGTGGTGTAAAGGTGTGCAGGTGGAGCAGACTGTGGTGTAAAAGTATGGAAGTGTTACAGGTATGCTGGGTGTTGGGTTGATCAGACTGTGTGTAAAAGTATGGAAAGTGTTCACAGGTTTGTTGGGTCGTGCAGGTGGAGCAGACTGTGGTGTGCACAAAGTAGCAAGTGTTTGCAGTTGAGCCGGACAATGGTATAAGGTACGATGTGTTGCAGGTATTGTTGGGTGTGCAGGGGAGCGACTGTGGTGTAAGGTAACGGAACGTGTTACAGGTATGTTGGATGTGCAGGTGGAGCAGACGTGTAAAGGTATGGAAGTGTGCAGGTGGAGCAGACTGTGGTGTAAAGGTATGGAAGTGTTACAGGTATGTTGGGTGTGCAGGTGGAGCAGACTGTGGTGTGAAAGTATGCAAGTGTGCAGTTGGAGCAGACTATGGTATAAAAGTATGGAAGTGATACAGGTATGTTGGGTGTGCAGGTGGGAGGCAGGGCGAGTGGTTGTAAAGGTATGGAAGTTGGATACAGGTATGTTGGGCTGTGCAGGTGGAGCACGACTGTGCGTGTAATGGTATGGGAAGTGTACAGGTATGTTGAGGTGTGAGGTGGAGCAGACTGTGGTCGTAACAGGTTACGGAAGACAGTGTTACCAGGTATGGTTGGGAGTGAGGTGGAGGCCAGCTGTAGTGTAAAGGTATAGAAGTGTATGTTGGGTGTGCAGGTGGAGCAGACTGGTGTAAAGGTACGGAAGTGTGCAGGTGGAGCAGACTGTAGTGTAAAGGTATAGAAGTGTTACAGGTATGTTGGGTGTGCAGGTGGAGCAGACTGTAGTGTAAAGGTATGAAAGTGTTATAGCGTATGTGGGTGTGTGAAGGTGTGGAGCTGGACTGTGGTGTAAAGGTACGGAAGTGTTACAGGTATGTTGGGTGTGCAGGTGGAGCAGACTGTAGTGTAAAGGTATAGAAGTGTTACAGTTATGCTGGGTGTGCAGGTGGAGCAGACTGTAGTGTAAAAGTATGAAAGTGTTACAGGTATGCTGGGTGTGCAGGTGGAGCAGACTGTGGTGTAAAAGTATGCAAGCGTGCAGGTGGAGCAGACTGTGGTGTAAAAGTATGCAAGTGTGCAGGTGGAGCAGACTGTGGTGTAAAGGTACGGACGTGTGCAGGTGGAGCAGACTGTAGTGTAAAGGTAAGGAAGTGTTACAGGTATGCTAGGTGTGCAGGTGGAGCAGACTGTGGTGTAAAGGTACGGAAGTGCGCAGGTGGAGCAGACTGTGGTGTAAAGGTATAGAAGTGTTACAGGTATGTTGGGTGTGCAGGTGGAGCAGACTGTAGTGTAAAGGTAAAGAAGTGTTACAGGTATGTTGGGTGTGCAGGTGGAGCAGACTGTAGTGTAAAGGTACGGAAGTGTTACAGGCATGTTGGGTGTGCAGGTGGAGCAGATGGTTGTAAAGGTATGGAAGTCAAGGTAAAAAAGAAAACACAGAGGGAGGGGGCGAACAGTAGTGAAGATGGTAAAAATAGAGAACAATTGAAAAGTGGTAGATGTGCATTAGGCCTGATCCCGAGAGGCGTTCTCCTTCGGAAGTGGTGCTTCTTTCAGTGGGGGCTGGAGCGGTCCTCACACAGAAGAGCCCAAGGCACGGTTCTACATGTGGGTTCTTCGCCAAAAACCTTTTCGCAGCAATAGCTGAACTATAGGCATTGGGGATCGGATATCAAGTTAGCCCTAGGAGGAAATGGCGACATCTGTTGAAGGGGGATGTGTCACCCCATTTGACTCTTCACCGGATCACAAGAATATACTGTACTTCAGACGGCCCAGCGTTAAAACCCCTGCCAAGGCCCGGTGGTCTCTCTTTTTTTCACGGTTTTGATAATTTCGCATTCACTTACGGCCTGCTGAGAAAAACATCAAGCTGATGCCTTCTCCCGTGCCTCGGATGTGGTTGTGAAGAACCCATGACACAGCACATTATTTCTCCCGAATGGTTGGTTCACGTGGCTCCCGCATATCTTCAAAAAGTTCCTATGGGCAAGACTTACGTGCCGCCGGCACTCAGGAAAAAGATTGTGGAGTGGGGGCATAGCTCTCTCTTGGCTGGCCATCCAGGATTACGGAAGTCCTACGCTCTGATCTCACAGCACTACTGGTGGCCGACTCTGGCACAAGATGTCAAGGACTTCACCCTCTCCTGTGTCATGTGTGCTCGAAACAAGGTCCCACGTCACAGGCCCGCAGGTCTCTTACATCCGCTGCCCGTGCCAGAAATCCCCTGGACACACATAGCCATGGGCTTCATCACGGACCTACCGGTCTCTTCTGGGAATTCTGTCATCTGGGTGGTTACGGACCGGTTCTCAAATATGTCCCACTTTATACCTCTTCCCGGTCTGTCGTCTGCTCCACAATTGGCCGGTCATTTCTTCCGGCATATTTTCCGGCTACATGGCTTACCCTCACACATCGTCTCCGATCGAGGCATTCAATTTGTATCCCGATTTTGGCGTGCGCTGTGCTCCTGTCTGCAAATCAAATTGGACTTTTCATCAGCCTATCACCCTCAGTCCAATGGGCAGGTGGAGAGGGTGAATCAGATTCTGGGAGAATACCTGCGTCATTTTGTATCCGGACGTCAGGACAACTGGGCCGAGCTGCTTCCCTGGGCCAAGTTCTCTTATAACCATCGTGACTCGGAAGCAGCCGTTGTTTCTCCATTTTTTGTGGTCTATGGCCGCCACCCGCACCCCCCCTTTCCCTGCACACTGATTCGGAAGTGCCCGCTGTCAATGACCAAGTCCGGGATATCAAGGCCATCTGGCAATAGACTCGACGTTCCCTACTTTGGCCTTCTGCCCGTATGAAGTCTCAGGCAGACAAGAGGAGAAGACCTGCCCCGACGGGGACAAAGTTTGCGCCTGAAGGTTCCCAGTTTTAAAATGGGTCCTCGCTTCCTGGGTCCTTTCAAGGTGCTTCGGCAGCTGAACCCGGTGACGTACAAGCTCTGTTTGCCTCCATCTCTTCAGATCCAAAACTCGTTCCATGTCTCCCTCCTTAAGCCGCTGGTTCTAAATCGGTTCTCTCAGAAGAATGTATCGCCTTCCCCGGTAGCCGAGTCCGCTGACATGTTTGAAGTAAAGGACATCCTGGCCATGAAGATGGTCAGAGGGAAGCACTTCTTCCTCGTGGATTGGAAGGGCTTCGGACCCGAGGAGGGATCCTGGGAGCCAGAATCTAACATCCTGAATCATGATCTCATCCGCAGGTTTTTGCAGCCTAAAAAGGAGGGGAGGTGTAAGGGGGGGTACTGTAACGGGTTGTGCCGCGTCCCGGCCCACGGACCGTGGGCGTACCCGTGTCCCTCCCTGCGGGCGCCCGGACGAAGACGGGTGGCGCCACGGACCTTGCCGCTGGCCGTGCTCGCACCCGTCCCATCCACTCACCTGACCTCGCTCCTGTGTCTCTTTCTTCCCCTGTCGGCCAGAATGCACGTGTGCACGCCCGCCCGTTCTTGTAAATTTAAAGGGCCAGTGCGCCGGTAATTGGTTAATTGCCGGGCGCTGACCCTATATAGTTTTGGGATCCACGTCACTTCCCTGCTGGATGCCTCCGTGCCCTAGAGAAAGCGTTCCTTAGTGTTTACTGTTTTGCCGTGTTTTCTGACCTCTGCCTATGTTTACCGACTCCGAACCTTTGCCGCCTGCCCTGACCTTGCCGCCTGTCCCCGACTACGCCTACGCCTCACAATTCTGTACCACGCTCACCCTTGGCTGCCACCGCAAGCAAGTCACATCAGGGGTAGCGACCTGGTAGACTCCCGCCGCAGCAAGTCCATCCCGCTTTGCGGCGGGCTCTGGTGAAAACTGGGACCTACTTAGATTCCACTCCCTGGCGTGGCTTACACCATCGCTTGCGGTGGTGCAGCGGATCCACTACCAAGTCCGTTACAATAGCACTTGTTGGATGTCCACAATATTTCGTAAATTTATCTGGTTATCAGATATATATTGAAAAGCAATAACATTAAAGGAGTTGTCTCACTACAGGCTTTCAGCCTACTTCAATGTTTCTGGCAGCAAAGGATTTTTGAATTCAGGGTCATGCTTCTTGTCTGCCTCTTCTCTTCCCCCTTTCCACCTCCCCTTAGCACACAGACAGCTCTCCTCCTCAGACAGCAGGGGGAGGGCGATTGGGTTTGCTGCCAGGGTTAACCCTGTGTGTGCCTGCCTAGATCTGCTGCTCACTGCTGATTCAGCTGCACTGTGCTGCTCCTCTCCACAGAGTCAGGAGACAACAGGGAGAGGGCTGATCTATGAGTGTGGAGAGGTCTGTGAAGCTGTGTAAGCTGATAGCAGTGCAGGGGGGATGCAAGTGTTCCTATACCCCCTGTTTAGCATATAAATCTCCACATCTCAAGCAACTACAAACAAACCCTGTCAGAACAGACACAGGGCAGCTGTGAAGTGAGTTACTATAATCACAATGTGTCACTAATACAGCAGAGCAGGGAGGGGTATGAACTGTTCACATGCTTTCCAGATCTGTTCTATTATTATAGCCAAAGCTCCACAGATGCATCATGATTATAGTAACACACTTCACTGCTGTCACATCGTACTGACCACAGATCAGCCTCACCTCTGCTCTCCTCAATCTGTGTAGAGAGCAGGAGGGAGCAGTCACACACAGGGTTAATCCACACAGACACAGAAGCCAGAGCCCTCCCCCTCCCTTCCCTACAGAAGCATACTGTGCTCTGACCTGTATTCAGAAAAAGATGAGTCACCAGGACTGGCAGTCTGTGAGATAACAATCAACAGGTCGGCTGCTATAGGGATTTCAGGAGCTGATGAATCTCCATTGATCTGGGGCTCCATGCATGGGGTCAAAATGATCACAAAAACAGTCAGCAAAAATCTCAGAACCACAGGGGGGGACCTAGTGAATGACCTGCAGAGAGTTGGGACCAACGTAACAAAGGCTACCATCAGAAAAACACTATGCTGCCAGGGACTCAGATCCTGCAGTGCCAGATGTGTCCCTCTGCTTAAGCCAGTACATGTCCGGGCCCGTCGGAAGTTTGCTAGAAGGCATTTGGGTGATCCAGAAGAGTACTGGGAGAATGTCATATGGTCAGATGAAACCAAAGAAGAACTGTTTGGTAGAAACACAACTTGTCGTGTTTGGAGGAGAAAGAATGCTGAGTTTCATCCAAAGAACACTATACCTACTGTGAAGCATGGGGTGGCAACATCATGCTTTTGGGCTGTTTCTCTGCAAAGGGACCAGGACGTCTGATCCTTGTACATGAAAGAATGAATGGGGCCATGTATCGTGAGATTTTGAGTGCAAACATCCTACCATCAGCAAGAGCATTGAAGATGACAAGTGTTTGGGTCTTTCAGTATGACAATGATCCCAAGCACACCCCTAGGGCAATTAAGGAGTGGCTTCGTAAAAAGCATTTCAAGTTCCTGGAGGGGCCTAGCCAGTCTCCAGATCTCAACCCCATAGAAACCTTAGGAGGGAGTTGAATGTCCGTGTTGCCCAGCGACAGCCCCAAAATATCACTGCTCTAGAGGAGATCTGCATGGAGGAATGGGCTAACATACCAGCAACAGTGTGTGCCAACCTTGTGAAGACTTACAGAAAACGTTTGACCTCTGTCATTGCCAACAAAGGATATAAACAAAGTACTGAGAGGAACTTTTGTTATTGACCAAATACTGATTTTCCACCATAATTTGCAAATAAATTCTTTCCAAATTAGACAATGTGATTTTTGGGATTTGTTTTCTCATTTTGTCTCTCATAATTGAGGTCTACCTAAGATGTCAATTACAGGCCTCATCTATTTATGTGGGAGAACTTCACAAATGGTGGCTGACTAAATACTTTTTTTTTCCCCACTGTATATTAACAGTGAAGTCATATGCAGGAGAAGCTCTTAACAATTCTGAGTCTTTTATCTGACTAGTAATACAGATTTTTCCAGAATACTAGTGTACTGACAAAAAGATTAAGACTTAGTTACTTTTCATCTCTATTAATTTAAGTACAACTAGTTTTACTCCTGTGATAAAAATCCCAAAAATATATGCTTTACCCAAGAACACATCTGTACATGAAGTTGCCAGAACAAATTATTCCCAAGAAAAGCAATGCTGGAGTAGAATGTTACCGAGGTCAAGCCACCTAAATTTGCATGCAAAGTGATGTACTCAATGGATTTTCAGGTGGTATTTAAGAGGGTAATCGCCTGTGTGGATCTCTCAATTAGCAAAAGTATTTCTTGTACACAGTAATTGCGTACATTCCATATGAATCAATATGAGCAGCAAAGTGTCCTGGCCTTTGTTCACATCATGTTTGTTCAAATGCCAAACTCAATGAATTTCCACGCGGTATTTAGGAGGGTAGTTGCCTGTTTCCAGCAACTGTTGATATGTGGCAACCTCCTAAAGGAAAAAAGTATTTCTTGTACAAAGTAATTGTATATTTTCCCTTTAAAACTACATGAGCAGCAAAGTGTCTTGTCCAATATTAGTCTCTGTTCGCATCATGTTTGAGCAAATGCCAAACTGGCATTGTTTTGGCATACGCTTACCTATATAAGGTGGATGTTATAGGAATCTAACTGTATCATATGCCACTGTAAGGCTATGTTCACACGGCAGTAATTGCCGGACGTATTTCGCCCCGCAATTACGGCGTGTGAACAGGGGCATGGTGGGAACGGGGCGGGGGGCCCGGAAGCCCTCCGGCCCGATAGACATTCATTATTCTCGGCGCGTATACGCCGTGAATAATTGACATGTCACTTCTCTCCCCGCTCGCCGTATTGTATGAGCGGGGAGAGGAGGCGTAATCCATAGTTCTCTATGAGAACTGTGGATTACTTTAATGACTGTGACGTATCTCGCCACGTATTTAGCACAGTATGGAGCCAAATACGGGGCGAGATACGTCCCATTTTAAGCCGTGTGAACATAGCCTAAGGGGATGTTCACACAGCATATTTGCAGCGCGTACATTTGCACATTCGTTGCGTTGTTGAAATCAGGCAATTGCTAGCATGTAATGTCAACGCATTGCCTGAGGGAGATTTCTGCTTTATTCTGTATAATTTCACAGTGCATATATGCCTGAAAGAATTGACATGTTAATTGTTTTCAGGCGCACGCCGAAGAATATGAGTAAAATATGTTGTGTGAATGACAGCATGTATTTTCATTGCAGTCTATAAGTAGTGTTTACAACATTGTTTTTGGCCTATTGCGGGCACGTATTTCAGCTTGAAATATGTGACAAAATATGTGCCAAAATACGCAGTGTGAACAGACCCTAAGGGCCCACATGTATGAAAACTGTCAAGGTCTAAAATACACTGTTGCCTATAGCAACCAGAGCGCCCCTTTCAGAGCACTATAGGAAATGAAAGGGGTGCTCTGATTGGTTGCTATGGGCAACAAAGCGAGTTTTAGACATAGACACTTTTCATACATGTGGCGCTAAGTGTTGCACTTTCAACTCGGGTCAAATTTGACCCATATCCAAGCAATTCAATTCAGGTCAGTCTAAATGAAATCTAAGGGGTTGTCTCACTGCATTGATTCATATTACCTCAGTCCTGTTTTCTCGGTTTCACTTTGAATTCAGGGGCGTGTTTACTGGCTTCTACTAGGCTGCAGTAGAAGCCAGGTCTGTAGCTATAGCGACCTGAAGAGCTGATGCAGCCCATACAAGAGGGGATATCTAGGAATAGGTGGACACTGTTAATGGACACATATTGCAAAGTGCCTTGTTTTTACAAGATCTTTAACATAAAAACAATCGTTGTAGTGAGACAACCCCTTTAACTTACTTTTTTGTGGCACATCAGGTTGGGTGATGCTCCCATGTGCCTTCCCTTCTGATTTAATATAATTTCTGGTTGGAATAACCAGAAAGGATGCTGCACTGTGAACATCATTGAACCTGAAATACCGCAGAAGGGTAAGTTAATCCTTAAATGGGTATTCCCATTGATTAGCTTTAAACGTGTAGGCAAAGGTAAATAAAGATTATTACCAAATATATTGCTGTTCTGATTTTGCTTCCGTTCACAGCAGTAGCTCTTATATCCCAATAGTTTACATAAGTTTCTTTAGTTTGACCACCTTTCTCTAGCAGCCCTGAACAGGATGGTTACATCACTCCTTGTTGTGTGTTATCAGCAGTACAGGAGCTTGTTTTTGTTACTTACTGGCAAACTTTAACCCATTAGAGCTCTGTAGCATTGTACACTACTAATTAGACTAATCTCTTCTAATGTCCCTCTAACAGGCTCAGCTAGGAATAGCAGAGCTGATATGTCAATCATTGCTGTAGAACCACCCACAGCCTGAACAGGAAGTGGGACTCTAAAGCTGACTGTGGCTCTATGGAACAGCATAGTAAGAACACCCATTTAAAAACCCATTAAAAACCTTTACTTTAATCCCAGACTAAGGGTAAGAGTTAGGGACAGAAAAAGTGTTACAGAAAAAAAACTACATTTTTTCACAAGTTTTGTTGAATTCAAGTTGAACCAAACTGGGATAGATTCGCTCAACACTAATCACTGTATATCTATATAGTAGGACATTTTTCAGTCACTCTTTGGAGGTATATGTGTGGAAGTCCTCCTGACATATAGTTCCAACGAAAGGCTTAAGCGCAGTGTGAACAGAGCCTTATATAGTTGTTTAAATTATTAAATAGACCAAATGTTGACAGCAGCCAGCTTAAAAGTGAATGAAGTTTAACCAGTCTGGTAAAGATCACCTGCATACTTCCCTTATGTGTAGGCTTCATTTCTAATTATATATCACAGAGTAGTTCATTCATTCAGATAATTGGAGAGGAAGAGGAAAGGTATAAAACATGAAATATATTTGCAAAGTCTGAACATACTCGGTGTGCTGAGGCTTATGAGAGGATATGAAGCAACCTCTGTGGCTGCTAAATAGGCTTATACTGTAGTTTCAGATAAGTGAACATCTATTTAAACATAGATGGTGAAAATATATTAAACTCATATAAACTGCAAAATCAATTATCTACAATGTTCATCACTTAAAGTCTTTAGTTTTTGATGCGTACAAATGTATGAACGTATGTATTGTGCACTAAAAACTGACAATAATTTTGTGACTTGCTGTTAATCACTCTATAGAAGAGGACTATTTGGATTACAGGATGCGCAAAACCAATGTGATACAGACTCAGCAATGTAGGAAACCAAAAATACCACATCAGTATCCCATCACTTGGCCAGTGACAGTATCTATTATATCTGACCCTATTTATATGCAAGGAATTCAAAATGTTAATGTAATGAAAATTTCAGCCCAGGAACCTACATCAGAATCCTTGTTAGTTCCAGAATGTTTAAAGGGGTTGTCTCGCTACAAAGATCTCAACAAGTTGGGATCACTAAATGAAGACGTTTTCCAAATATATTGTGTTGTTCATTTTTTTTGTTAAGGAGCTACAAGGGATTTTATCACCTTCTGTGCTCTCTCTGGTTCCCCAAGTGACCGACCTGTGTACTTCTCCCCCCCTGCTGTTTGTTCCATCACACAAGTGGAGTGGCACAGAACTCCAGATAGTGAGAGCTTGTTTGTTATCTGATCTTTCAGACAAAAGACTGTAATTACTGGTAATTACTGCTGTTTACTTTACCTCAGAAGCTTCCCTGGTCCTGACAGCATGAGATTTGTCTAATTAGCAGACAGCTTTAGATTAAACAGCAGTTTGCTGCACAATTTTTTGCAAAAAAAAAAAGCCCAAAGTTAAAGGGGTTTCTTCCTACAAAGACTAGCTTTCAACAAAGGGGAAGGTAAATAAAGACTTTTTGTAAACACATTGGTCAATAGATTTTACTTTCGTCATATACAGCAGTATGCTGCACAATTTTTGGCAAAAAAAGCCCAAAGTTAAAGTGGTTTCTCCCTATGAAGATTAACTTTCAACAGAAAGGGGAAGGTAAATAAAGACTTTTTCTAAATACATTGGTCAATAGATTTTATATTAGTCTTGAGACAAGAGACATTTTATCAGCTCTGAGTGCACAGATGTTTCAATGGTTACCTGCATGCCAGATGATCGTCTGTCATCTGATTAGCACAGAGAGCAGGGAGTGACTTCACTCCACGGCCGGCCTAAGCAAACTAATTAGCTCTAAAGAGATTAGCTTCAGTAAACTAAAGGTACATGTGCTGTGAGGACTGAAAGGCTGCCTTTATCTGTAATCTAGTAAAAGAAAGCAATCTCCTGCTCTGTCAGAATAAAGTCTCAGCTCACTTTCTAGATGTTCAATATGCTAATCACTGCTGTGGAACCACCGACACCCTGAGGAGACAGACTGCCTGAGAGTCAGTAAAACAGCCTAGTTAAAAAACCCTTTAAGAGTGTAACAAATACAGAGAAAAATTATAATGGAAATATTTTCACCCCATTCATGTTTCAGATTAAGTCCTATCCTAGCTTAAAAGTGCAGGTACAAAATACTGACCAAAATACTGCCGTGTGAAAGTGAATGAAAGAACATGGTATGCAGTTTGTGCCAGGCACCACCCGATTTCTCTGCACCTGACAGAACTATGGATTGTCTCTGGAGTAGGAGTGTTGAGTATTGTTGCTGACTAGAAACTTGGAAAAATGATGGCATTTCCTTGCTTTGGTGTTTATACATCTTTGATGAGACAGTTAAAAGCAGAATGTCAACAAAATTTCACTGTGATGACTAATAAAAGAGTTTCTGGACCTAGTCTTGTAGGAGCTGTAACAGCTGCAGTGCAGGCACCAGCGCTTTCCTGCCTGGGATCTATCGCTGTCTTGACATTCTTTGTTATATTAACTGGAGCACATGTTAGGCTACAAATACACAGCATAGGACAAAAATCATCAGAAAGCTGGCAGCTTTTTGTCCGATGCATGACTGTGTTTTTTGTCACTGTTTTTGCAAAAACCGTGGTCGGTTTCCGTTTTCTTTGCGAAACGGCAGCGGATTGTACAACATGTTCCTAAATCCGCCGGCGCCAGAAAATGAGCGGAAAAAAAATGACCTGTGTAGACTACAGGTCTTTTTTTTCTATTTAAGTCTATGTGCTTGATAAACGGTCGGATCTTCAGCAGTTTCAAAATACTAAAACCGCCGAAAATCCCACTGTTTTGTGTGTTGTGTGGACTTAGCTGTCTGTGCAGGTCTGTCATTTTAATATGTATGCTGCTTATAATTATATAATTTTCTTTTATTAATTTTGTTTGTTTCATTAAGGTGTTTCAATAGGTCTTTTCTTTTACAGTTAAGAAAGTCCAATTTGACTGCTTTGGCTATTATCCCTTTTGCTTTCTGAAGACTCAGTGGGTCAAAAGCAAATTGAGGATTTGTTACATCCAATAGAGGACGCTTGAGCTTCTCAGCTCCTTTCCCATAATGCCTTGTGATATGCTTTGGTTCAGGACAGCCCAAATCCATTTTTGGCAAAATTGCCAAAAAATAAACCATAACCATGAACCTAACTCTAAGTTAGGGTTAAGGTTGTTTTAGGAGTTTAAGGAAGCTTACTTACTGGTCTAGTGTCACTTCTGGTAACCATAACCATTGGGCATATTGTGAAGTAACCTGAAGTAACAATGTACAGAACGCTGGACTAGAAGTCAGGCCACAATGGGAGTGTAAGCAACCTAAAAAAATATATTCGGGCAATAGAATAGTGTAATTACAGAAAAAGAACAAATTATTACCGAATAAGAATTCCCCTTGAAAATGCGCAGTGCGAAACATGTGTTGGGGCTACTCGCTCCCATCCATACACTTGTCAGCCCAGGGTTAAGTATGTGTTTTTGATGTTATTTAGGTGACATTTTTACAATCCTGTTATAACTATTTAGGATTGTTCATCTTACCCTGGTTACATATTTATGCTAATTAATTTTGTGTTTTTGGGGGGGTTGTGGCATTACAGTACTTGTTGGTTGTTGATATATTGTTATCTTGTGAAAAACATGATTATGTATTTTTTAGATGTTTCAATAAAATGTTATTTTTTTTTCATCCTTGGAGAGCATTATTGGTTTTTCACAATGGGAGTGTAGTGTTGCTGGGCCGGTCAGTCAACTTCCAAAAAATTTAAAAGTCCTTAGGATTAGGGTTAGAGTTACATTTATCGCTAGGGATAGGGTTATAGAAAGAAGTTTTTAAGTTTAAGTTCACTTAAACCTGTGTTGAACTGAACAGGGCCTTATTCAAGCATTATGAAACCAAATTTTAAATGTATTTAATACACAACCAATGTGTTACTTTCATAAGCTGTGGTAGGATCCATGCTTTAGGTCTGTGTGCTATCTTATGGTCCTTCATAGGGCACTGTGTTATCAAATATTCTCTGTTGCAAGCAATGTTTTGAGGAGAGAGTATCTACTTTACAAAGCTTATATTGTTTCCTATGTAACAGGGTTCCGTTTTCTTTTTCTTCTTATACCTCCTATAAAATTAAAGGCATAGGAAAATACATTAAGTCCCCAAGAAACTTCTCAGATAATTGAAGAGTAGAGATAATAAAAGTTAATGTAATTACTTATCTTGTGTTCATCTTTCATATTGCCTTGGCAATAACAATATTATAAATATTCTTAATTTACCATATCAATCTTTACAATTTAGGCAGAAGTAGAGAAAATGGACATGGATGATGCATTAATGTACGAAGAAGATTTTGATGAAAATGATGGGATTGAAGAGGCAGAAGAAAGCACAAGATTAAAAATTCTCCGCAGAGTTGCCTCAATTGCCTCAAAACTTAAAGAACTTATTGGCAAACTGATAGCCACTGCTGGAAAAGTAGTTGTTACAATTTTACTTGGTATAACAGGTTGGTAAATTTTAACTATTTTAAAGTCATTGCTATTTTGGATATAAAGGACTCATAGAAGTATTTTTAAATGCAATAAGGATACCCTACCTTACAAAATATAAATCCATAGAAATAAGGATTCGAAAATCCATCTACTTCAAAATTATTTAACAAGTCACATATTTTAAAAACACAAGCCATGGAAAGAAAGATATATCCATAGGCACTAAAAAAGTGAAAAACCTTCTATCCTGATAATTTCAAGAAACTCTCATTCAGGGCTAGCCACAGAAATGTTTAACCTCTAGATCTGGCTTATGACAGCTAAATGCCATGTATACCAACTATATTCTTTAGATTGGAACAGTAGGACCTATATAGCTCAGTGCAGTGTCCAATGTAATAATTTAAAGGGGTTAGTCGCTTCATATTTTTTCAGTTTACTTATTTGTAGAATAAAAAGCCAGTGTTATAATAAACAGTACATGCATCTAAAATGTTGCTTACATATCGTTCTTATAACAGTGCAGTAGTCCCTTTCTGCACAGTACAATGGTATGGACCATAGGTTATGTGTAGAGATGGGCGAATTTCTCAAAAATTCGATTTGCCGAGTTCGACAAATTTTCCGTCAAATATCGTTTCGACCCGAATTTATACGCGGCGAATCGCGTTAAAAAACAGCTATATCCTGGCTGCAGAGAGCCTGTTTGGTGTTTTAGAACGTTGTGCCATGCTCAAATATGCATAGGGAGCCTGGTTTGGTCTTCATACAATGCTGTGTTTTAGTATGACACGCACATGACAGCCTCCACTCTTGGAATCGCTTCACTCTTCAATTCTCTGGGTACTTACAGGGGCAAAACTGACCAAATAAGTGAAGTGGGAATGCAGCCTGACAAAGTCATGCCAGCGCCAGCTGGAAAGAACCGAGCTGGGGGCTAAGATCCTACAATAGCGTCAAAGAACACAATAGTAGGTTCCTGGAGCCGGCACAGTTCGCATTACAGTAAGGGGACGTCACTACAGGGGTCATTCCACAAGGCCAGAGCTTTACACCGTCACCAGATGATTCCACGGAATATGACAGAACCTGTTCTGTTAAACGCTGATACATGTAGAGGCCCCCCCGAATGAGTGGAGAGGGTGTCGGCAGTAATTTTGCGTTGATGTCACTGATCATTTTGCCCTTCCTTTCATCCATCAGTGTCCACTTTCAATCAGTCAATAATCCATCAGTATTGCTAAAGCCAAAAACAAACAGGAGTTGATCCAAAACAGAGATGACCAGTAAATGGGATATTTGCATGTCTTCTGTGTTCTGTATCCACTCCTGCTTTTGGCTAGCTAATTATCAGACAATCCTGATCCTTTTCATTCCTTCTGACAGATGAAAAGAAGGGGAAAACCAAACATAGTGGCAATGTCATAGAGTGGTGGAGGGTGGAAACAGCATTAGGAAACCACAGGGTGTTCCAGTGAGACCGCGGTCAGTTGGCAGCAGCATGAGTAGGCCACAGAGTGGCACAATGACAAATTCTGGAGGTGGCAGAAATACCAGTAGGCCACATAGTGGCACAATGACAGAGTGTGGAGGTGGCAGCAGCAGCATCAGCAGCAGCAGCATGAGGTCAGAGAGTGGCACAATGACAGAGAGTGGAGGCGGCGGCAGCAGCAGCAGCAGCATGAGGTCAGAGAGTGGCACAATGACACAGTGTGCAGGTGGGTGGCAATTCCAGTCCCTGGTAAAGATGGTGGGAGGCAGATGGAGCAACTGGCAGTAGATGTGTGGCATCAGGATGGCAGCATCAGAATAGTGGCTGAGGCAGGTAATTAGAATCCAGACTCATTTCTCAAAGTTTTGGTGAGACGTCATGGCTGATCTAATCCAATGCATAAGGCATTAGTGTGTGGAAATCCTGGCCGAACCACGCCGGATTCATCTTGACAAAGGTCAGTCTCTCCACATTTTGGGTGGACAAGTGGGTTCTCCTTGGGGTAACAATGGCCCCCGCTGCACCAAACACCCACTCTGATGCCACACTACTGGCCGGGCAGGACAGCTTCTCCAGTGCAAACTCGGCAAGTTGCGGCCACACATCCAGTTTGGCTGCTCAGTAGTCCAGCAGATCTTTTACCTGGGGTGGCAGAGTGCTGTCCAAGTAAGCCACCGTTGTGTAGTGGTTGTAGCCAGCTCCTGCCAATGTTGGTGGTGCACGGAGATCCGCTCAAGCTGCGGCCGAGTTCAATTCATTGGTGAAAGAGTTTTTCCAGCACCACCCAATGCAAGGAAATGTAAAATCAAAATTGCCTTGATTGGTGCAAAAGTATTAAAAACAGAGCAGTACTGAGAATCAGCAATGGCTGCAAGTATATGCCAAAGACAAAACAAAAAAAAGATTACGCTAATGCGTTCGGGCGTGGTAGCAGTGCCCTTACTCATAGCAGTAACGAAAGAACATAAATGTCTGATTTATATACCAAATATTATGGATGATTATCTAATCAGGTGGAATAAGACAGACTTACCGAGTGCGTAGCGGTTCCCATGCCAAACAAGCGAGTGGCGTTCCGGAAGCGGAAATGACACGCACTGGCATGCGTACTGACAAGAAATTGCACAGTGTGGGCAAGGGAAGGCTAGCGCAATGCCTGGGAAGGACAACATGGCTAATATGGTATGTAATACTGTTGCCTCCCTGTGAAAATTAACGGTAAAAAATAGTTCTTTTAGGAGAATACAATAAAAACAAAATAGTACATAATCAACAAAAATATGGTAATTATAAAATAAAAAATTGAATAAGAAAAACATATATTAGAAACGGACATATAATGGCTCTAATAATAACAAAATGATTCTCGTTTAATTCATGCCTAAGGGAACAATAGAAATTAATGGTGGTGATCCCAGAAGGCCTCACGATCCCTCAAAAGCCGCTCCAAATCACCACCCTAATGGGATTAACTATTTTTTCAATGGCTTTAATTTTTAAGGAAGAAGTATCACAGTTATGACTGGTAATGAAATGTTTAAGTCAAACCCGTTTATTTCTAAATTGGAAGTGGTTGTGATATCGTTCAAGTGTTCAAGAAACCTGGTTTTTTAGTTTTCTAATGGTGCTGCCAACGTAATGTATGTTACATTCTGTGCAGGTGGCCAAGTAAATAACGTAGTTCGAGTTAAAAGTTCAAAAATTGTTGTATTTTAGTGTGTTTTGGTACCTGCTGTTGTTTGGAAAAATTTTTACCAGGCATAGCAAAGCACTTTAATGTGCGGCAAGAAAGTATCCGCACTTAAAAAAAACCCTTTACATTTGTAACCAATTAGAATACTAGTTTGACATTGAAGCAAATTTGTGGTTTAAGTGTTTCCCAAGGTTCTGGCACGAAGGGACAACCCTGTATCCCCGTGTGAGAATGGAGTCTAGTATGTCATCTTCCTTAAATAGATATATGTTTCAATACTATATTTTTTATGCATTGATATTGTTTAGTATAGTCTAACACAAGGGTAGGTGTAGATACTGAATGTTCCTTATTTTTTATTGAAGTTTGTAATAACTTATACCTCTTCTTGTGTTTGACTTGTTGTTGGGCATGAGTTAGTAATTGTTGTGGATAACCTCTATGGGCGAGTCTAGAGCTAATTTTATTTGCTTCTATGTCATAATCTGAATCTTCTGTGCAATTACGTCTGGCTCTTGTGTATTCGCCCAAAGAAACGGATTTGTGAGTAGCCTTGGGATGAAAACTGTTGAAGTGAACTATAGTGTTTCCTGCAGTTGGTTTTCGGTAGGTTTTCGTAATGATAGGTTGTCCTTCCTAGTGCGATTGCGCTAGCCTTCCCTTGCCCACAGTGTGCAATTTCTTGTCAGTACGCATGCCAGTGGCGTGTCATTTCCGCTTCCGGAACGCCACTCGCTTGTTTGGCATGGGAACCGCTACGCAATCGGTAAGTCTGTCTTATTCCACCGGATTAGATAATCATCCATAATATTGTGGTATATAAATCAGACATTTATGTTCTTTCATTACTGCTAAAGAGTAAGGGCAACTGCTAACCCCCCCGCCCCAAACGCTTAGCGTAAACCTTTTTTTGTTTTGTCTTTGGTATATACTTGCAGCCATTGCGATTTCATATGCTCTGTTTTTAATACTTTTGACCAATAAAGGCAATTTTGATTTTACATTCCTTGAAAAGGGTGGTGCGAAAAAACTTTTCACCCAAACCCAAATAAGCCCCACCGTGGGTTTTTAAAGGGCTTAGTCCCGCTGCTGCTGATATCTCTTTCAGGTGGGGGGAAAAAGCGTATAATGATGCTTTACTGCTCTCCCCCCCCCCTCCCACCTGTGCACTGTTACGTGGCGATGATTTAAACTCCCCCCCCCCCCTAACCTGTCAGAGGATGGCCATGGCACCATAGGCAGGCCCAAATGGGGCAGGATTTCTCTCAGTTCCAGTTTACCCCCCTCTCGGGGAGTGGATAAAAGGCCCAAATTTTTTTTCGGTAAAAGGGTCCAAGAGGTGGAGGCCGAAGTACCCCCGCCGGGGGTGACTTTCGGGGTTTACGCCAGGCAAATCACATGCTGCGGGGACTGGCAATGGTCTGAGGGGTCCCCCGCCTCCATCCTATTATACTGCCTGGTGTTTTGGGGATCTGCCCCCATTTTCTATCTCCCCCTTTTCCTCCTCCCTGTCCTGTCCTCTCCCGTCCCTGAGTAAAAACCCATTCATTTCGACAGACCGTTTTGTCCCAAAGTTTCTCCTCCTCCCCGTTCACCCCCCCCGGGCCCCCCGGGCCAGAGATGTAGTCGCCCGTCTCCATCCCTGACCAAAATTTTTTCAGATCTGTTCCAGGCAGAAAGCGGAATGAAGTTTTTTCACCCGTAGTACTGGGAACTACTAAAAGTGGTCCTCAAAGGGCCTGAGCAACGGCAGGTTTCCTAAAGACTGCCATGGGTTTAAACCAAAAAATTTAAAAGGGGAACTCCTGTCCCTTGGGTCAACAAAAAATCATTAATGGCCTTTCTCTGTTCATAAAGGGCTTCTAATAAAAGGGAGGCTGGAATTCCCAAAGGGTGGAAAAATCGCAAATCAACCAAGTTGGGGGGGGCCTTCTGCCCCTGCAGCTCAAGGAGGTGTGCTTGGGTTTGTAGGAAAGGAAGAATTGCCGCACAGGGTTTTCCCTGGCCAAATTTTTTTAAAGTCTTTTCAAAAGGGGGGAAGACTTCAGGAACCTTTTGACAACCATATTAAACACGGCCCATGCGGGGCGCATGGGCACCCCCCGGGGTGCACGCGGACACCATTTTCCTTCCATTATCTTCACCAGGGTTCCGATTGCATTTGCGGGGGAAAAGCCACACTTTGATTTCTTTTCATGACCAACATTCCCCCCTGTGGATTCGTTCGCCCCAGAAAAACCAGGTTTAGAACGCATGACACCGCTGGCGCTGCACATGTGGAAATGATGGAGCAGCACTTAACTTGGGGAGGCTGGGGTGGTGGTGGAGGAGGAGGCGGACATTGGGGCGCGGGGCGCGTTTGACAACGTGGAGGAGAAAGCGGCTTCTCCTGTCCAATTGTCGGTGGGGCGGGGCAGGAAGCAATTCAGCCATGGGCCGTAAAGGACATTACTGTCCCTGACCTTTTGTTACAGCTCCACCCCCCCCTGGCCGGTCCCCACATTTTTGAAGGCGGTACTGCCTTTTTCAAAAGAAATTACGGCTTGGACTCTCCACCCGGGCTTGGCACAACCTTTTATTTCTGAACAGTCAGAGTCCACCATTTGGGAAAGGGAGGGATGCAGTCCCAAACAACTTGGACGGGACCGTCAATTTTAGGAGGGTTTTATGCATACTGTTGTCTCTTGGCAATTGCCCGTTGAACGCCTGCTGAGACATAGGGCAGAGCATAGCATCTGGACGGAGATAGGGAAAGACAAATAGCCCCTTTCTCAGAATGGGGGGTCTTGACGGCAAAATGCCATGCTCCACTGGGTACTGCTGCCTGTTGCCTTTGGGGGCAGGAGGACCACCCAATCTAGACACTTTTTTTCCCGGGGCCACTGGATGGGACCTGCAGGGTTTTGATGAAGGCTGTGGTGCCAACTTAGCCCCCTCCCATGCTTCACTTCTTTCCAAAATTTCTACAAATACATATTTTGGGGCCCCTCCGGTGTCTTAGAAAAAACCCAACCCCCGGCCAATTAGTTTTTTTTTACCCCGCCAACGCTCCGCCGGAGATTAGTACTGCCGCGCCTGGGTGAGCCCCTTTTTCCACACTTTCGGCCGTGAAGGGGGTGGTTTAACCTTTGCCTTTTGGTCCCGACCCGCACTGCGCCACCTGCTACCCCTGGCCCCCTACTGACTTCTGTTTCGCCGCTGCCTGACTGCAAGCTGACACCCTCTTCTCCCAAGATGAGATGAACCCTTTTCCTTCACCCGCTCACAAGTGCGGCACATCACACATTAGGTTTGTTTCGTCACTTCTGTCCTCCTAAAAGTCTTGATGCGGGCTGACCTCTCACAACATAACCTCCCTCCCATCCCACATAAATACTTTGCCGCCACGAAAAAACAGGGGATTCTTCCCACCCCCGGCCAAATAGCTCTACTGTCCTAAAAATTTCTCCTTCTGTAAAGTGGCCTGGGGCCCAGACCACATAGTATTTTCTCTGGCTGGGGGAACCAAACGGAAAGAGGGGGGTTGAAACGGGGAGGCTACGAGCTTTTCCGGGCCTCCAACTAAATTGGCTGACAAACCCACTGCCCTTTTGGCGGGGTTGTCAATTTCACTGGGGGAAATTTTGATGATCTAGAAACCGCATTCTGGCCTCACCGATCACCACTGCCCCCCCCCCCCTTACGTGCTGCGACCTGTGCCTGCTCCCAACGATTGTGCCACGCCCTCGCAAGTGAAGACCCCGCCACCCTCCACTGTTTGAGCAAACATTTACAGACTCTGTTTTAAGAAATGCTGTATAAGAAAATACACACCCTTATTTACTCCAAATTAAACCACAACAACAGGCTTAATTAACCCTTGGGTATAAAACCCTCAAAATAAAAAAGATGAAATTTAAGGGAAAAAGGGGGAAAAAAAAAAAAACTGTATTTTTTCTCCAAATAACCCACTAACAAAAGCTAAAAATTTAACCCATAATACAAATACCCACAGAAAAGAACAGATGAAATTGAGGTGTAAAGGGGGGGAAAATTTCCACACCTTGGACTTTAGGGGGGAATACCCCACAAACTAAAACAAAATGATAACGCTGGTAGTGTTAAATGTGTGCAACTGAACCACTTGTGAAACTCTTTGGCCCCAGTCGCTGATAAAAGCAGTTTGTTTTATAATGACTTCTTTAGAGCCGCAGATACAGAACGCTGGTTGAGGTAGAGGTGTGCAACTGACACAGACGTCTGGTGGTCTTTCCCCCCCAGTCGCTGATAAAAGCAGTTTTTTTTATACTAACTTTTATGGATCAGCAGTCAGATGCTTATGCCAGCACAGACTGTGAGATGTTTGAGAATTTAAGATGGCGTCCGTATTGATAGGGCTGTGACGTTACAGAAGCCCGCCGGTCGCTGCTTGGCTTCATGTCTGCACATGTCATTGAGGGTGTTGCTTTCTTCCTCCCACAGTTCTCTGCCCCGTGTCACGCCATGTGCACGCAGCCATTTTACCAATAAAAAAGATGATTCGTTCCCGCGAATCACCCTAAACTTTGGCTTCGTGCAGAACCGAAGTTTTCCTGAAATTCTAAACAAATTCCACTTCGTTAGAATCAAATCGTCCATCTCTAGTTATGTGTACTGCATTCATGGTGTAACTGTAAGGACTAAGGGTTTGTTCACACGGCTTATTTGGACGCGCATTTCGCTGCGTATTTCGGCGCATATTGCGCTTTATACACGTGCCATAATTACGGTAATCCATAGCTCTCAAAGAGAACTATGGATTACGCCTCGTCCCCCCGCGCGTGCAATAAGTTCGTATTTTACACGCGGGGAAATAAGTGACATGTGACATGCCCCCCCACCCTCCCACGTGCTTCAGGAGCACGCGCTGATCAGCAGGACTCCCAAATGACCCGGCGTATTGCAGCATGTACTGTATTCGCCGCAATTACGCCGTGTGAGCATACCCTAAAGGTGCTTTCACACTGTGCAGTTTTGTGGTGTTTTTTGGTGCATTTTTCTACTTGCAGTCCTGCACAGCAATTAAATTGCCTTTATTACCAGCAAGCTTTTTCAGTTATCTAAACTGCTTGGAAAGGTGTTACAAGTGAGTGATCAATTACTGTGTTTAGAATCTGCCAGACTTCAAACACAGTAATTGATTACTTATTTGTAGCACCTTTTAGAACATTTAAGACAACCAAAAGAAACTTGCTTGTGATAAAGACAGTTTAACCCCTTAAAGACCGCCCACCGACTATAGATGGCTGTGGTGCAGGTCGTCTAGAGACGTCACTGCAGAAAGAGGTTTTTCTTGGCTCCCAGTGGCGCAGCTGTGCTAGGAACAGAGCTGACCTAGAGCAATCTCTGTAAGTGCCGAGAAGCGGATAAAACCTCCGATCCCTGGCACTTGACCCTTTGATTGCTATGGTCCGTGACTGCGGCATAATCAAAAGGCACGTGACTGCGGCATAATCAAAAGGCATTCCTCTGCTCAGATGATCGAGACTCCTGGTGACTAGATGTAGCACAGGAAATATCTATTCAGTCAGCACTGGGAACGAAGAGTAGTTACCCAGGGCTGTCTGTATAACAAGCCTGTAGTCAGGGCACACTGTGTGCTGCCTTGTCTGCTGCCTGTGTCAGTGACACAGATTGTAATGTTTTAGCCTACATGAATATGCTAATACATTCCTAAGTGTAAAAAAAAATTTAAGTACTTATCCCTTAATGGAATTTAAAAAAAAGTTAAAAAAGACATTAAAAAAGTATATAAAAAATAAAAAACAATAAAATAAATAAATATTTAATAAAAAAAAATTGTCATAAATTACACAGAAAAAAAAACTACACATACTAGGTATCCATGCAACCGTAATAACCTGTAGAATTCACCTAATAGGTTATTTAGTGGGAAATGTGAATGGTGTAAAAAATAATACAAAAAAACAAAAAGAAAGTTGAATTCTGCAGTAATTTATTTGTAAACTCAAACTACGCCCCCGAAACATACAGCTTCTCCCACTTAAAACAAGACCTCATACAACTGCATCATTGAAAAAATAAAAAAGTTATGACTGTTGAAACACAGGTAGGCAATAAATTAAAAAAATTAAGTACTTTTCAGGCCTGTGGCTTAAGGAGTTAAATGTGAAAAAACGCACCAAAAATGACACAAAAGCGCACTGTGTGAAAGCACTCTAAACATGGCACCAGTCATGTGACCTCCTGGCAGTGAGTTAGCAACAGGATTGCATGACATTTATGAGAAGACTGAATAGGAATAATGGTGGAATAATTGCTAATAATATGGTTATTGCAGTAATTTCCTCACTGTGTATAGTTACCTGTATAACTTTCTCTCCAGGGGATGTCATGTTGTTCATTAAGTTAACTACTAAAAAAATAGAACACAAATAACTGTTTATAGGTGATGCTGTGAAGCACAAAGATGTAACAGAAAGAGGAATTTGCAGTGTCTTCTTCACAGACACTGACAGGCATAACAATATGCAGCTGGAGGCAGTAGTACTGGGAAGTTCTGCTCCTCCATACACTACTGTTACCTGGATATCATGGGTCACATGACCTGCGTGGTGGTCACATGATAAGATGCTGCTGGAGTAAGTAATACTGGAGAAGTTCTGCTCCTCAATAAACTATTTTTACTTGGATACCAGGGGCCACATGACCTGTGTGGTTGTCACATGATAAGACACTGCTGGAGGTAGTAATACTGGAGAAGTTCTGCTCCTCAATAATCGACTGTTACCTGGATACCAGGAGTAACATGACCTGTGTGGTGGTCACAGGATAAGATGCTGCCTGGGGTAGTAATACTGGAGAAGTTCTGTTCCTCAATAAACTAGTTACCTGATACCTGGAGTCACATGACTTGTGTGTGGGGGGTCACATGATAAGATGCTGCTGGAGTAAGTAATACTGGAGAAGTTCTGCTCCTCAATAAACTACTTTTACCTGCATACCAAGGGTCACATGACCTGTCTGGTGATCACATGAAAGAGTGCTGGAGAAAGTATTACTGGAGAAGTTCTACTCCTGTATAAACTGATGTTACCTGGATATAAGGGGTCACATGACAGATGTGTGGTCACATGATTGACACCATGTTTTGTCCATACAGTATACCACGGCAGTTATTACTATGGATAAGAATGTGGACTATGCTTTTTTTTTTTTTTTTTTTTTTAGATAAGGGCCTACCGTATTGGAAAAAAAAATCATAAGAGGAGAATTTCTAATACATTTTTATTGGAAAATTCTATGATTTCCTAATATATACCTAATAAATGAAAACAATAAAAAGTGGACAACACCTTTAATTACATTATAATTATTATTTAATTATATTCTTCAGCAGTGAACAGAGGGACTGGTCAGCACAGAGCTTACTAGGGTAAATGCCAGTTTACACCACATAGCCATCTGGAAAATCTGTTGTCTGTGACTTAGATTTCTATTAAGCAATGTTGTTACCACAGATAAGAGTAATGTACTAATAATACAGCAGTACATTAGTAAGGTATTGTATAATGTACATGTTTGCTATTTTTTTTTTCAAATTATTAAATAAATGTAATCTTCGTCTTGGAGCAGCTGAGATTGTGGAGTTGACATCATTTTCAGCAGCAGGATATGAGCTTGCTGATCTTGTAAGTGGCAGAATACACTTCTGTATTTGTATTGGTGAAAGAAAAATGTGCATTTGGCAAGGACTAGTGAACAGAGACAAACAAGATGAGAAGGCTTCCTGTACAAAATAAGTGAAGTGACACTTTAACTACGCTAAAAAATTCAGTTTATTACCTTAAATTTTTAAACGCTAAGGGCAACATCTATGAATTCGCATGTACCATTTTTGTAACTTGACGCCGACACACTAGTTCTAAATAGATAAGGAGTGTATGATACGACAGTATGAATGAAAGTGTTATGTGGCAAACAATTTTAGAGCATAACACTCAAAACACTTTTCATAAACTGCAATAAGCATTACTCTCTAAGTTTGCCATTTATTGTATTTTAAAAATATGCATGTATATATAGTAGTAAGTAAAACTAGCTTAAAGGGGTTGTTCAGCAAAAAAAAATAATTATATTCCATTGGGGCCAGCATGGTCCAAAAGAGAAAGAAAATGAATAGTTACTTAGTTGTCCCCCACCATTGTCACTCGCGATGGTGATCTGCCTCTCTTGACTTTCAGGTTCTCATTCCAACACACTGGAGGGGCTTGCTCTTCATTGGAAGTGAATGTAGTGCAAGCCTCTCCTCTGTGTCGGGATGAGAACCCAGAAGTTGAGAGGAGCGCATCACCAGCAGCTCCGAAGTGACATCGGTACATGACTACTAGGTAAGAATTAGTTTTTTTCTTTTGGGACCATACTGGCTCCAATGGAATATCATTTTTTTTCTTACTGGACAACCTCTTTAACTTGTGTAAAAGGGTCCTAACTGGATATACTATATACATAAGATGTAAACTACTGGGCAGTGGAGGACTCAAAGTTTTACACCTTATACTGGTGGGATTTGACATGTTATAAGGCCTGGTTCACATCTGCGTTTGGTTTTCTGTTCAAAACGGATGGAATGCATCTATAGTCAAAAACAAGCATTAAGTGATGGAAACAGAAGTGCAATCTTTTGCTGTTTTAACTGATTGGTTGTATCGCAATTTGTTAAAAAAAAAAGGATTGTTTACTTTTTTGTTTATGTCTTTTAAAAATGGATGTGGTTTTTTAATGTCTGAAATTCATTTGTACATGCCTAAAAAAAATTGACGGATCCGTTAAATGTATGCAAAAGTGTATGCAAGCACTACCTATCTGTTTGTATCCTTTTTGCATTGACCAATGTAAAAAAAAAAATACGAAAGGGTCCCTTTTGGCAGATTTCTGTGTTTTTTTTTCATAGAAAGAACAAGACAGCATACTACGCTATGTATTCTGTCAAAGCAAAAAAAAACAAAACGAAATCTGATGGTACTGATCCAGACTCAAGCAAACTGAAGGGTAAGTCCACACGGCATGGTGTTTCAGTCGTTATTTCAGTTGGTTTTCGGATTTTGAAACCGCCTGAGAACCAAATGTCAACCATCTCCATAGACTACAATAAAAAATTTGTGCTGTAGTCTACACAGCTCGGCTTTTCTGACGGTCGGGTATCAAAGCCGGAAACCTTCTAAAAAACATGGAACATGTAAATTCTTCCACCCAGTTTTTCTAAATCAGAATCCGACCAGTATTTTCTTTATGCCGCGTGGCTGTCCCCAAAGTGTAAAACTCCCATTAAAAATAAATGGGTGACCATTCTTTTCATACCAAAACGGAATAGAACAACAGAAAGCCAAATGAAGATGTTGACTGGGCCTCACACAACTGGCAATGTCTTGTAATTTACAGTAAATCAGGTTAGAGCATATATGTTGTGCCTGAAAGGGGTATTAGAGGTAGACTCTAGATTTTACTGAAGGCTTGTTTTATTTTTACTATAAGCATGCAACATTTCTGTATAGTAATTGTTTTTGTTCATAATACTTAACACCTATTTTTGCTTTTGTCTAGGCATGATGTTGCCTTCGTTGACCTCAGCTGTGTATTTCTTTGTATTTTTGGGGTTATGCACATGGTGGTCCTGTTGCCGAGTATTTGATCCGCTGATATTCAGCTGTCTATGTGTATTAATGGCCATATTTAGTGCAGGGCACTTGGTTGGACTTTATCTGTACCAATTTCAATTTTTTCAAGAGATCATTCCACCCGGTGATTTTTATGCCAGGTAAGTAGAAAAGATGAATGAATAAATTAATTTTCTGTTATTAACACCTTAATGTTTTTAGAGGATATTGTCCCAGGAGGACAACTTCTGCCCTTATGCCCAGATGTCATAGATAGGGATACATGCTATCTATGTCCCAGGATGGAGGAATGTCCTGTAAGATTTAGCAGACCCAGTACAGTTATACATTATATGGATGCCCGATCATTTCAGTCGTCACCATGTAATGTTACATTTCACAGTAGCTGCTGTGAAGTTTTCACCTTGATGTAATAACAGCTGATCATTGAAGGTGAATGTAAAAAGGCCATCTTAATTTTAAAATTGTCCTTTTAAAAAAAACTGCAGAAAATAATTGTAACATTAATTTGCCATAATATTTGTTATATTTAGTATAAAACATATTATATGTATAATATAAAGCATTAAGTAAAAAGCCCCATTTCATGAAAAATATCCAGATTACATATTTATTCAATGTTCAGGATTAGACTAAATTCCTAATCAAATGTTCAAATTTGAGCAAATATTTTTAGGGCCAAATCTTTTACGACCCTGTTTTTTTTGTTTTAATGGGATAATAAAAGTCAATCCTACAATTCTTTGTCAAAAAAACTGCATGTGCCAACTGCCATTGCACCACTTTTGTAGCTTTGTCTTGCATTAGTTATTTCATGATTAATTCAAAACTTCTGCCTATATCAGTTTAGCACAGCCATGGACAGAACAGCATTCTGCTTCATGAGCTGGTTTGCTGATGAGAAGATGTTAATTAACGTGTGGTTTTGTTTAGTTTTTGCTAAATTGAGTAAACAGGCTTCACTCATCCTGTGATTTCACTTTCCATCAGCCAGCAGTAATTTTAGAGGCTTATAACTTCCTGGCTGTTACTGCTGTAATTCTTTGAAGTAGGGATATTAATCACAAGAGAGCCTTTCATACACCAGAATTTTTGCATGAAATTTTCAAAATGCCAATATGACTGCTTGAAATGTACACACTGTAGCCCTTTAAAACACATACAGCTGAGTGTTGGACTACTATTTTATCGATTTACAATAGAGACGGACGAGATTCACCAGACAATCAATACATTACTGTTTTAAAGAAGGTGCATTAACTTGCCTTCTGTAGTTTAAACGGGATATAGCTTCTCTCAAGTAAGAATCCTTGGCGTTTTTCCAAATTAGTGCTGAGCCATGTAGAAAGCTCATTGATGTGCTGCCGATGTCAATGACCTTATGTACGCTTTGCAACATTTGCATGAATTTGCAATGTTTACATGAATTAAGGGTGTCCCCTGCTGGGTCTGCTCTAAAATACAGAGGGTTTTATTATTTGATAGCTTTGCTTATAGTTGCTTACAACATATTATGCCTTATTTTAAAGGTATTCTTTATGATCTAACATACGTGGAGGCTTTTATTAGCTCACTTGATCTTGAGCTAACACATCACAATTTATCATGTGATTAAACAGCAATTTATAATCAAGAGCAAAGAAGAAAAATTAACCAATTAAACCTTTGCATACAGTACTGTGTCAAGTTTTAAGCAGGTGTAAAAGAAATCCTGCAAGGTAATAATGCTTTAAAACATTGTATTTATACTTGTAGCATTATCGGACGTGGGGCCTACCAGTGGAGTTAATTCTTGGGACTCAACAGTGGAGTTGATTCTTGGGGCCCATGGGTGGAGTTGATTTTTGGGGCCCTCCTTAATGACCACCCGATGACTGCAGACGGCGAGCGTTGCAGATCTTTAATAAATGAGTTTTGCGGCTCAGAAAGCTGTGGTTAACAACCCTGTTCCTAGACCAGTCTCAGCAAGCGCTAGGAAGTGGCGGAAACCTCTGATCCCTGGCGCTTAACCCTTTGCAGTCTGTGACTGCTGCTTAATCCCCTGCTCCAATGGGTGATCGGGACTCCCAGGGACCCGAGCAGGGGAACATCTGTACAGTCAGCCCTGGAGACCTAGATTAGCCCCAAGGCTGTCTGTATAGCGAGTCTGCATTCAGGGCACACTGTGTGCTACCCTGACTGCTGCCTGTGTCAGTATGGCACAAAAGGTAATGTATTAGCATACATGAATATGCTAATACGTTACTAAGTGTAAAAAGAGTTATCCGTTAATGGGATTAAAAAAAGTAAAAAAAAGTGTAGAAAAAAGAAAATAAAAGAAATAATAAAATAAAAACAAATATTTAATAAAAAAGTTATTGTGCATACATTAAACAAAAAAACCCTTACACATATTAGGTATGTACACGACCATGATAACCTGTAGAATTCATCCAACACATTATTTAGTGTGAAATGTTAATGGTGTAAAAAAATTATTAAAAATACAAAAAATAAATTTAAAAAGATTCTTAAACTATGCCCCACAAAAATACAACTTCTGCATAAAACAAGTCCTCATACAGCTGTGTCATTTAAATAATAAAAAAGTTATGACTATTGAAATACATGGAGGCAAAAACTACAACATTTTCCTAGTCATTAAGTTCTTAAGAGGTTTGGGGCTTAAGGGGTTACATGACTGCAGATACTGCACATGACGCTTGTACTCTGCCAGTTTATTTCTGCCTCTCTTTCTTCACATTTCTCCCTGTAAAGCAGTCCCATGCCCAGAGATTCACCATGTTCAAACAAGCCCATCATGCCCAGGGGAGAACCAGAGGTTTTGACCTGTTCTAGCCTGACCTTTATTTTATTTTATCAATTAACAAAATTCAAGGTGAAGGAACAAAAGAGAAGTCTATATAAAAAATTTTTTTGATGGCACCACCCTTTGCCTTTAAAACCGGAAGCGATGACATAGCCCCAACAGAGTCCTGATCTCAACGACATCAACGACATCTGTCTGGGACTACATGAACAGACAGAAGGATTTGAACAAGCCTACTTCCATGGACGATCTGTGATTTGTTCTTGAAGATGTTTGGAACAACCTCCCTGCCAAATTCCTTCAAACACTATCTGCAAGTGTACCTAGAAAAACTGATGCTGTTTTGACAGATGGTGGTCACACCAAATTTTCACTTGATTTTCATTAATGTTTTCTCTTTTGTTCATTTACATTGGATTTTGTTAATTGATAAAAATAAACGTTTAACACTTCAATTTATGAAAACATCCTTACTTTGCAGCATTTTTTTCACTGCCTAAAATTTTTGCACAATATTGTATATCGAAACTAAAACCTACAATAATCTTTAGAGCTCATTTATATGATCATATTCAAGTGTGTATAAAAACTGTGGTAAACATGAACACCAAGGCCTTGTCCCCACAGCTAATTGCGGAGAAAAGCCGCCCCCCCTGCGGCCGTGTGCACGGCCTGAAAACAGTACAGATACCGCCGTATCAAAGGAATAAAATAGGGATGGGAATGCTCCTCATTGCTCATGCTATAAATAAGGAGCAGTGGCTCTGAAACGCGTAAGCTGAGTCCTGCAAGCTGAACTTATTTGCTATATTATGGGCATTGTCATCCCTATTTTATTCTTTTGATACATGGATTTTTACATTTTGGATCAATAAACTGACCTGGAGTGGAAGCTGGTTCCTCTGCATTGTGCAGTGCAGAAGAATGTACATGTTCTAAGTTTTTCGGCTGAAAAGCCGCCCGGCAGAAAATCTGTTCAGTGTGGACTGCTGAACGAATTTTTATTAAAGTCTATGCAGATGTTTGACAGAGGGTTTCTAAATCCGCAAACCTTCAGAAAAAACGTCCAAAAAACCATGCCACGTAGACGGGTCCTTAAGGTGAATGTAAGTAGCAGGTTTTGCTATAGAAAAATAAAAGAAATGCTGTGTATAGAACTGTGAATTATGGTGTTCTTCAAAATGCATTTGAATATGTATTTGTTCCCCCTATTTTGTAGGTTGTTTGGTGTCACTTCAATAGTTCAGACTAACTGTTCAAGTACATGGAAATTCATATCAAATCCAGGCATAAGTTGGTACCACTATACCAACCCCGTCATGCTCTTAGTACTGTATTACACGCTGGCAACCCTGATACGTCTTTGGCTGCAAGAACCTGTCGTAAGTGTAACATTTTGTTAATTATTTATTTTTATTGATCCTTGGATTGGATGTTCATGCTCCGAGGAAAACACATTAAAGAAACCACTTAAATACAACTGTATCAAACTCTTAATGGACCTATTTGTTTTCAGACTAATACAGTACTGTAAGTCAGTTAGCATTTTCACTTTGTCATTGATCTCTATTGATCATTGAGTTGTCCTGTCCTTGTACTGTCTAACTCTTGTTTCCTGTGTATTTCAGTGTTTTATCCATCAAAGTGCTTAATCCCTTAACAAAGTAAATGCCTTCTCACAGTAGAGTGTGAGCAAATTATTATTTATTTGAAGGACTGCAAAAAATTAGACAGAACAGTGAAACAAAAATGGTGCAAGGTCTTATATAATCGCCCTTATAATGGCTCTATTTTTCATGGAGCTGTAATAGGGCTGCCATAGATATGCATGAGCCATGTACAGTACCACCATTTGCCTTTAGTCTTGTTTGGCGGCAGAAATACGCAAACAGATTTTGTACCAAGATCTAAGGAAGCATTGGCTCTTGGGGAGAATATCTTTTTTACCTAGGGTCTGATGGAACCTGTATGGCAGTGCATGGGGGCTTTATGGCTTCATACTACAGCCACTCTACAGGTACTTTGCAAAGGTGAATACATATATCTTTTTATGAACCCTTTGGTGAAAAGAATTTCTTATCAATGCATTAGAACGTTTTTAAAACTATGTATTAAAATTGTCTAGGTTTAAAACTCTGTTACCCATAGCAACCAATCAGAGTGCCCCTTTCATTTCATACAGTGCTCTGGAAAAATGAAAGGGACGCTCTGATTGGTTGCTAGGGGCAACAAAAAGAGTTTTAGACCTAGACAGTTTTAATACATATGGCCCTATGTGTGTATGTTCAAATTTAAAGGGGTTGTCCAGCTCCTCAAAAAAACCTTATAAATGTAAAGCAAAAAAAAGAAAAAGAAAAAAAATTTCCCTACCTTTTTAATCCACTGCCGATCCAGATTGCAGCTAATCAGTGGCTTCTATGGTCACATGTTTCATCAACATCACTGCTTATACGCCATTACATAGTTTGTAAGGCCGAAAAAAGACAGACTTCCATCAGCCTATTGTGCTATAGTGTTGATCCAGAAGAAGGAGAACCCCCCATGAGGTAGAAGCGAGATGTCCTCATTTTAGGGAAAAAATTATTTCTCGACTCCAATCTGGCAATCAGAATAAATCGCTGGATCAGCGACATTTCTTCCTAATCCTAGTCACTATAACTTATTATATTATTACATCTATAAATACATCCAGACCCTTTTTGAACTCTGTTAGTGAAGTTACCATGACAATTTCCTCTGGAAGAGAGTTCCACATTCTCACTGCTCTTACAGTAAAGAATCTCTTTCTATGTCTATGTAGAAACTTTCTTTCCTCAAGTCCTAGAGGATGCCCCCTTGTTCTAGATATAGTCCTGGATATAAATAGATCTTGAGAGAGATCTCTGTATTGACCTTTGATATATTTATACATATTTATTATGTTCCCCGAAGCTGTCCTTTCTCTAAATTGTCATAATCTTGCTAATCTTTCTGGGTATTGCAGTCCACCCAGTCCTTTTATTATTTTTGTTGCCCGCTTTTGTACTTGTTCAAGCTCTACAATGTCTTTCCTGTGCACTGGTGCCCAAAGCTATACACAATATTCCATGTGTGGTCTGACCAGTTATTTGTATAATGGGAGAACCTATGTGCATCTATGCCCCTTTTAATACACCCCATGATCCTATTTGCCTTGGCAGCTGCTGCCTGACACTGGCTGCTACAATTAAGTTTACTGTCCACTAGGATTTCCAAGTCCTTCTCCATGTCTCTCTTTCCCAGCTTTTTTTCTGTTTAACAAGTAATCATGGAATGGATTTTTCCTCCCCATGTACATAACCTTGCATTTATCTGTGTTAAACCTCATTTGCCATTTCTCTGCCCAGGCCTCCAACTTATCCAGATCCCTTTTTAATAAAACATTATCCTCTATTGTGTTGATTACTTTGCAGAGCTTAGTATCATCTTTGTGTAAGGTCATTAATGAATATATTAAAGAGAATAAGGCCCAATAATGACCCCTGTGGTACCCCACTAGTAACAGGGATCCAGTCCGAGTCTGTACCATTAAAGGGGTTTTCTCACTACAGGTTTTCGCAGGCAACTTCACATTTTCTCTGTCTTACAGCTTCAAATCCAGAGGCGTGTCTCTCCTCCCAGTAGGCGTGTCTTCCCTCACTATAAAGTTTTGACATCATTACACCACCTCCCGATCCCTCATCCAGGGGGTTGAACTAAATATGAGACAGCCAATCCCAATCCCAGGCTGCAGTTGTAGGTGTAGAACACACAGATTAGCCCAGAGCTACTATACTAAATTCTTTACGTAATACAAACCAATTGCAAAAGTGCTTATTTGTACTGTCCCCATTATTACAGATATGATCTTTGTGCGAGAAAACCCCTTTAATCACCACCCTTTGTTTTCTATCACTGAGCCAGTTACCCATTTGCAAACATTTTCCCCCAGTCCAAGCATTCTCATTTTACTTACCAACCTTTTATATGGCACAGTATCAAATGCTTTAGAAAAATCTAGATATATGACATCCAATGCCTCACCCCGATCCAGTCTAGAACCAACCTCCTCTTAGAAGCTGAATGAGATAATTTTGACAGGACCGATCCTTCATAAACCCATGCTGGAACGGAGTTATACATTTATTTTCAGTGAGATACTAAAGTATAGCATCTCTTAGAAAACCTTCAAACATTTTACCTACGACAGAGGTTAAACTTACCGGCCTATAGTTTCCAGGATCACTTTTTGACCCCTTTTTGAATATTGGCACCATATTTGCTATGCGTCAATCCTTTGGGACATACCCTGTTATTAAACAGTCCATAAATATTAAGAATAGGGGCCTGTCTATCACATTACTTATTTCCCTTATGACACAGCGGTGTATACCATCAGGACCTGGTGATTTGTCTATTTTAATCTTCTTAAGGCAGAGCTGCACTTCTTCCTGGGTTAGACAAGAAACATTTAAGATGAAGGTTGCCTCATCCCTCTGCTTATCAACAGGAAGGTCATTTTCCTTAGTAAATTGTTTAATATGTTTTCTTTCTCCTTATCGCCCTCCACAATATCTCCCTCACTACTTCTCAAAGGGCCAACATTTTGAGTTTTAATCTTTTTACTATTTTCCTGCAGTGTTTTTTTTTTTTTAAATGTGTTTATTAACACTCCAATACAGCAACGTTGAATAGTTGATTATCACTAGACATGCATTTATGGGTTACAAACGTTTACCGAGTGAAGTGCCTTCTTTTCCTTTTTTTCTGTTAAACAAACAAAAATATTAAACTAACTAACGATAGAGCTTATGAGTCCATCTCGTTGATGCAGGCGTCTTCTTTTTCCAGCTTGTTTCGCTGGTGACCAATGTAGCTGAACTCCATGCTTTTTAGCTAATGTGTCCGCATGAGATTATCTATAGGCACATAGGTGTCTAAGCTCAAACAGATAGCCATTAGTATTCAAGATTTTTGAGTAAGAAATAGACATCTTAAAACACTCTAGTTTTCCTTCACACAAACCGTTTCATGTTCAGGAAACCATTAACATGCAAAAGATCAGTCAACTTGTCAAACAATGATGCCTTTTACCATCTCAATTTGCAGAAGCAAGCGGATGAGTGACACACGACCCCCAGGTCCCCTCTGCTATTATGCTGGCATATAGCTATATAGGCGGGTCTCCCAGTAAGAGTTGTTGTTGATACCATGTTGTAAGACTGAAACAATCTTTTATCGCCTGTTGTATCCTATCCGGTAATAAAGGGATAAAACTACTCCATGTTTCAAAAAATTTTTTGGTATGCGATTCCTTTTTTTGTGAGGCCTCTACCCAGTCCATCTTCATGATGTAGGACAGCTTTTCCAGGAACATTTTGAAGGGCGGGGGAGTGTCGTGTATCCAGGTGTTTAGGATTGTTTTAATCCCTGCTGCTGAGATCATGTATAGAAGCTTCCTACTCCCCGATGCACAGGGCGTTCTTTGGGTGTCCACATGTCCAAATATGGCCCATAGTGGGTTGTTAGGGACGTAGTTTGTTAAGTGTTCCCTTGTGAAGGACATCACCCTATTCCAGAATCTCTGGACTACTGGGCAATCCCAAAGGCAGTGGTATATGTCTGCCCCTTGGGCTCGACAGCGGAAACATCTGTCACTCTCAAAGATCCCCATCCTGAAACCTCTAGTTGGCTCTGTGGTATAGCTGCAGGGACATTTCTAGGTATCTACTAGCCGATAAGAATTTGCGGCTATTATTGAAAGCCTGTTGAAGGATTGTAAATCCCAACTCCGGGTCATCCGTTACCCATTTTGTAATTCCCATATTTGTTTGTGCAAAATCTAAGGGCTGATGTAGGAATCTATAGAGATGAGATGTCAGTCCCCTGGAGGAGGTGCTATAACCCAAAGTTTTCCAGAGGTCCGGGTTCCATTCGTGTGAGGTTATCTGTGTCATAATGGCACTGGCATAACTACGGGCGCTAAGGTATGAGAAGAAAGAGATGTTTACCCCCGGGAACCGAAGCCTCAGTTCCTCAAGAGTAAGTAGTCTTTGTCTCTCTTTATCTAACAGATGAATTATCCATATAATTCCCCCTTTCCTCCAGTGGTCAAACTCTCTATGGGGGTTCCCTCCCTGAAAGTCTGGATTACCCCAAAAGGAGCGCAATAGCGACGCCTGGGGGTGTAGATGATGTTCTTTTCTCATCCTCTGCCATGCTTTTCTAGTAGCCTCCAATAAAGGATTCGATTTGACCAGGGCTGGAACGAGTTGTACGGGCATATGTAAGAAGTCAGATAGGGACAGTCTCCCAAGGCAGGCCTGATCAGATACGGTGTCCGCAAATACTGCCGTTCCCCTCAGCCAATCCAGTGCCACTCTCAACAGAGCTGCTGTGTTATACGCTCTGACATTGGGTAGATTAATTCCTCCATTTGTTCTGGGCTGCTGCATGACCAACCACGGGATCCGAGGCCTCCCCCCACACCAAACAAACCGGCGGTATGATGCTTCAATGTGTTTCACGTCTTTGTGTGTTATATAAATCGGGAGGGAGTGTAGCAGGTATAGAAGTTTTGGGAACTCGACTAACTTTAAAAGATTTCCCCTTCCTACATATGACAATGGCAATTTCCTCCATGCCTCCAATCTCTTCCCCATTTCCGTAATGTATGCGGAGATGTTGAACCTATAAAGCAGGTCAGGATTTCTTGTTATTTTTACCCCCAAATATGATAGCGACTTATCGCACCAGTTAAAGGGGTATTGGCTTGCCCATGCGGGGCGTGCCGGACCTCGTAACATTAGAGCATTTGTTTTATCTACGTTTATGTTATAACCGTTAAGCGAGCCTATCTCTGTCAAGGTTTGTAGTATTTGAGGAAGAGCACGCCCCCGTTCTTGGCTCACCAACAGCACATCATCCGCAAATGCGGCTATTTCCACTGAGTGGGGAGTAGGCGGTCTCTGGTCAATCTTTTTACTATTTATATAGTTAAAGATTATTTTTGGGTTAGTTTTACTTTTACTGCAATCTGCTTTTCTGTCTCCAGCTTTGCTGTCTTTATCATTATTTTATGCATTTTTTTCCTTATATTTTTTTAGTACCTCTTCACTGCCCTCCTGTTTAAGTAGCTCAGACACTTTCTTTTTGTTATGTATTGCCTCCTCTACATCTCTGTTGATCCACATTGTTTTTTTCCTGTTTCTTATCACTTTATTTCCATAAGATATGTACCTCTCACAGTGGGCACTTAAGACATTTTTTAAAAATCTCCCATTTAATATCTGTTCTTTTATTTTTGAAGATCTTGTCAAAGTTAATGCGGTTTAGGGACTTTCTAAGCAGATTGAAATGAGCCTTTCTAAAATTCAGTGTGTTTGTGGCTCCTCAACAAAATACTCTATTGAAGAATAATTGGAAATGTATTATATTGTGGTCAGTATTTCCTAGGTGCTCCCCAACCTGAACTTTGTTACTTTGTCAGGTCTGTTAGTCAATATTAAGTCCAAAAGGGCCTTTTCTCTAGTTGGCTCCTCCACCAGTTGGGAAAGGTTATTAGTTATTAGTTATTGACAACAACCTTCTTTCCTTTATGAGAACCACAGGTTTAAGTTTTCAATTTATGTCTGGGTAGTAGAAGTCGCCAATAATAACAACCTCATTATGATTAGCTGTCTCATCTATTTGTCTGAGGAGTACTTCCATGGGTTCTGTTATATTTGGTGGTCTATAGCAGACCCCTAATATAATTTTATTATTGTTATTACCCCCATGTATATCTACCCATAATGACTCCACATGTTCATTTCCTGTATCTATATCTTCCCGCAGTGTTGGCTTCAGACAGGATTTAATATAAAGACATACATGTCCCCCCTTCCGATTTTTATGATCTCTTTAAAGTAAACTGTAACCATGTAAGTTAACTGCTTAGTAATAGCTTTCATCCAGCCATATCACAGTTATTCACAATATGTCATATATTTCTCTAGCAATAAATAATTTTAGTTTGACAATTTTATTGGTGAGACTCCTGGCATTGGACAACATGCAATTTAGAGGTTTTTTGCTTTTCATTCTTTTAAGCCCTTTCCTTATTAACTATTACCACACCCCCTCCCTCCTCTCCACCCTCTGATTTATTACTAATTCCCAGCTCTCTATCTCCACTATCTTGCACGCTATTTGTGTAGTTGCCCTACACTACTCCAACTTCCTGGCTATTTTGTCCCCTCCCCATTTAGGTGCAGCCTGTCCCAGCATAGAGTATGTAGCCAAGGCAGAAGCCAGCCCAGTTCTCCAAAAACCCAAATCCCTATTTCCTACACCAATTTTTGAGCCACTTATTCACCTCCCTAATCTCGCTGCCTCTCTGGCATGGCACGTGGTATAGGTAGTATTTCTGGAAATACTGGTCCTTGCCTTAAGCTTTTGGCCTAAGTCCCTGAAATCATTTTTAAGGACACTCCACCTATCTCTAACTTTATCACTGGTGCCAATGTGCACCATGACATCTGTCAACCAGATCCGCGATATGTTGAACTCGGGCCCCAGGTAAACAACATACTGTTCGACGATCCTGATCCTTGTGACAGATTGCCCTGTCTGTTCCCTTAATAATAGAGTCCTCAGCTACCAGCACCTGTCTAGCAAGCCCTGCACTCCTATTCCCTCTTACTGGAGCAGACAGGGGTAGTTTCTTGCTGCAGTAGTGCTATTTCTCAACTTGTTTCCCCCTCATCTTCCAATCTTATAAATTTGTTGGGGTGTTCCAGAATAGGACTAGCCTCCCTGAGACTTTTCCCTGTACCCTTCTTTCTGACTGTCACCCAGCTAGCTGCCTCTACGACTCCATGCTGCCCTCCTCCCTAGCATCTACCCGAGCGAATGATTGCTCAGGGAGGAGCAGACTCGCTTCTAAGTTGCCAATGGATCTGAGTGTTGCAACTTGCTCAGCTAGATCAAGGATCTAGGCTTCTAAATTTACAGTGTGCACACATCTCACACAGTAGTATGCCACCTCGACTGGTTATTCAAGAATTGCATACATTGAACAGGTTGTACACTGGACAGCTTTGTCAATCATGGAATTCATGGGGATATTACAAAAGTCAAACACACACATATAAACAGATAATTCAATATAATATTATTCCTTCTAAACTCCCCAAATCTAAAGTCCCTCAATATTAACCCCTTAAACCGAACGCCAGAAAAGTAGTTAATGACCAGAACATTTTTTTTACTTTTTGCCTCCTTGCGTTTCAACAGTAACTTTTTTATTTTTTCAATGACGCAGCTGTATGAGGCCTTGTTTTATTCGAGACAAGTTGTACTTTTTGGGGGAATAGTTTAAGTTCACTTATAAATAATTGCATTATTTTTTTTTTTTTTTTTTTCTATTTGTTTATTTATTTATTTATTTTTTACACCATTCACATGTCACACTTAATAACTTGTTAGATTAATTCTACAGGTTATTCTGGTCATGTGGATACCTAATATGTGTAGGATTTTTTGTGTGTGTAATCTATGCACAATTATTTTTTATTAATTTATTTTTTTTTTTATTATTTATTTATTTATTTTTTTACATGTTTTATGTTTATTTTTACTTTTTTTTTAATCCCATGAAAGAACTGTTTTACTTTTTTTAATTTTATTTTTTTACACTTAGTAATTTATTAGCATATTCATATATGCTAATACATTATAATCTGTGTCAGTTTGACACAGGCAGTGATTAGGACAGCACAAAGCGCGTCCTGGTCACTGGCTAGTTACACAGACACCCCTTGTGCCACTCGAGGTCCACAGGGCTCTGTCGGGTCACCGGGTTTTCCGATCACCCGACAGAGCAGGGGAACCCTTTGATTGTGCTGCGGTAACGCACCGCCGTAATCAAAGGGTTAAAGCACCAGGTTGCGGAGGTTTCCTCCGCTGCCCGGTGGTCGCTGTTGATGCTCTGGGTTCTGGGCTGTGTATTAGAGCCCCGTTCCCAGTGCAGCTGCGGCGCAGGGCGCCGCAAACTCCGCTGTGTGCAGCGACGCCAAAAGACGTCGCTGCAGACGAACGACCCGCACCAGCGACGTCAAAAGTCGGTGGGTGGTCGTTAAGGAGTTAAAAGGGTTCCGCCACGAGTGGAAAACATGGGCACAACTCGTAGCACTGACTGAATAGCTAGCCGCACTTGCGCAGTCACTCTCCATTCTGCTCTATGGGAGTTCCGAGTATAACTGAGCGGTGCGTTCAGCTCCCATAGAACAGAATGGAGAGCCATGCGCAAGCACTACCGGCTCTCCAGTCTGCGCTGTGAGTTTCGGGGGCTCGTCTCTGAGATATGCTAGCGATTTGCCATCATTGTCTATTGTGGCAAAACCGCTTTAATTCCCACACTTAAGACAAAAACACACTATAGACACTAGAAACACTAGAAAGCTCACACACTCACTCTTTCAATTTGGTTTGAAATCTTTTTTTCCTGCTGTTCTGCAATGCTGCTGCAAACGAATCCTTCAGGATATCATCCTAAGTTATTTGATATCATTATGGGCTATTTTTAATTTTTTGGGGTTTGATGGACAACCCATGATGAATAACTTTTGTAGTGATTACAGTATATTTTTGTAGGTGATTTATGAAGAAAATAAGGAGAATGAAGAAGCAGAGACAGAGGGAGACTGCAGCCCACCTCCACTCAATGCAGAAAGAAGACGAAGTCAGTGGTATGCAACTCACTATCCCACAGATGAAAGAAAAGTAAGCCTGTTTTTAAATAAATTATTATAAGCTCTTAATAGTATTATATGAATACAGTGGTTAATATTAATATATATAATTAATATTAGGGGGTTGATTCAGCACAAACTCTTTCCCAAATAACACCACTAAAGTGATCTAAGCTAATTTATGTTAATTATAAAACTAGATAACATGATGTCATAAACAGTTGAAACCAGAAGTTTACATACACTATATAAAAAGACACATCTACATGTTTTTCTCAGTAACTGACATGAAATAAATAAACCTCACCTTATTAGGTCAATCAGGATTAACAAAATTATTTATATATGCCAAATGAGAAATAACTAGAGAGGGAATTATTAAGGCATTTTTATTACTTTCTGCAAAGTCAAATGTTTACCTACATTTCATTAGTATTTGGTAGCATTGTCCTTTAACTGTATGACTTGGGTCAAATGTTTTGGATATCCTTCCACAAGCTTCTCACAATGGTTGGTAGGAATTTTGGCCCATTCCTCCTGACAGAACTGGAGTAACTGATCCTTGTTCGTAGGTTGCCTTGCTCGCAGCTGCATTTTTAGATTTTCAAATAAATTTTCTGTATGATTGAGTTCAGGTCTTTGTGATGGCCAGAGTTAGGTTCGGCAGGAGACAGCTCAGAGCAGTATGCAGGGAAGAAATGGCCTGTGCATACACAGTGCCAGGAAACTACAGGAGGTAATTTCTGCCTCTGTCCATAACCTCCATCCATCCCTCATCCGGTCACCCAAAAAAACAACAGCCTATTATAGTGTATTATGGTGTACATATGTATAAGAAATTGTGTATTTGTGCATATCATAGTTGCCAACCCTCCCGTTTTTGGCGTGTCACTCCAGCTAATGAGGGCTGTGTCCCGCCCCTCCGCTTCAGTTGCTCAACCTCTCGCAGCTGAAGATGATATGTGTAAAGAGGCATCAGGGTAGCGTCTCCTGACGCTCCTCTGAAGCCACCATCCTCGGCCGTGGCCCGGCAATGCTCTCGTAGCTTCATAGGAAGCTATTTGAGAGCAGGGAGCCCCGAGCACTACTGGGAATGGGGAGGGGCTTAGCGGGACCTGTGAGGCTCCGCCCCCTCTCTCCAGCTGAGAACCAGCAGCAAGACAGGTGAGTGTGTGCAGGGGAGGGGTGTGCATGCATCAGTGTGTGTACAGGGGAGGACTGTGCATGCTTCAGTGTGTGTGAGGGGAGGAGTGTGCATGCTTCAGTGTGTGTGAGGGGAGGAGTGTGCATGCTTCAGTGAGTGTGAGGGGAGGAGTGTGCATGCTTCAGTGTGTGTTATGGGACGAGTGTGCATGCTTCAGTGTGTGTGAGGGGAGGACTGTGGCAGAGTGTGCATGCTTCAGTGTGTGTCATACATGCCACCCCTCCTGATTTGGGTGGGACTCTCCTGCAAATGGGGGTCATATCCTGCCCCCCCGGAGGGTCAGCGAAATCTCCCACAGAAATGAAAGCAGCTCGCACGGCCTTTTTGAAGCAGGGCAGCTCTGTACATAATTAAGCAAAAGTCAGTAACAGTCACAGTTATGTTCTACACGCTGTTCCGTTGATCTCACACACCCATTCCTCAAGCCTCCGTGTTCTTACTGCGCCACTGCTTTGGGGGGGCCCTGCAGAGGGGCTTACATTAGAAGAGGTCCTATACGATTATACTGTGCTCACTTTCCTGGCTGCGCTCTTAAGGCTTGTTCACACGGAGTTTTCACTCCGTGTTACAAGCGCTTTGTAGATCGCTCCTGGGAACCGACAGAGTGGACCCCAAGATGGATCTAAACAAATAGCAGTGAGTTTATCACTACGGGCTATGAGGAAGATTCAGCGGCGTTCACATGAGAGATCGCCGCTGCGTGTTTCAAAAGCACAGCTCAGGTCCATGTTTGAAAGAATTTACATGCAAAGATGGACCCGAGCGGCGCTTTTGAAACACACACGATCCCTCATGTGAACGCCGCTGCGTCTTCCTCATAGTCCGCAGTGATAATCTCACTGCTAATTGTTTAGATCAGTCTCTCGGTCCATCCTGTTGGTCCCCAAGACGGATCTACAAAGCGCTTGTAATACGGAGTGAAAACGCTGTGTGAACAAGCCCTAATTGTCCTTCTCTGTAAGCCAACACCCCCTGTGTCCTGAGCACGGTGATGCAGCAGTGCCCTCTCCACTGACTCCTGGTCGCTGTCTGCTCCTCGCTGATTTACGACGCTCTCAGCACATATTACAGATGGGACAGAAAGTCCAATCTGACAAGGGGCACTACCTGACTGTAAGGGGGCACTACCTGACTGTAAGGGGGCACTACCTGACTGTAAGAAGGCACTACCTGGCTACAAGGGGACACTACCTGGCACAAGGGGCACTACCTGGCTATAAGGGGACAGCTCCCTGGCTGTAAGAAGCACTACCTGGCTAGTGGGGACAGCTTCCTGGCTATAAGGGGACAGCTACCTAGCTAGTAGGGACAGCTACCTGGCTAGTAGGGACAGTTACCTGGCTATAAGAAGCACTACCTGGCTAGTAGGGACAGCTACCTGTCTATAAGAAGCGCTACCTGGCTATAAGAGGGCTACTTCCTGGCTACTGGGGGAATTGCCTGGCTATTGGGGGCAGTTACCTGGCTGTAGGGTGCATCTACCTGGCTAGAAGGGGGCAGCAACCTGGCTACAGGAGGCTACTACCTGGCTACAGGGTTCAAATAGGGTACCTAGATACCTACCTATTGGGGCACAGTTTGGCGGTATCTCCCAGCCCGGTATAGACCATCCAACAGTCCAGGAAAGCTGGGTGACGCCAAAACCCTAATCTATCTTTCTTCCAGAGCCGTTACACAGCTAGGTGGAGTGGATGTGGCTTTTAAGGGGCGTGGCTCACCATCAAGAAGGGTGTGTTCATGCAAATTATTGGGGGGGCGCGCTATATGCGCCGCCACCTAAAAATCTCCTGCTTTCTCACTTTTAAAAGTTGGCATGTATGGTGTATATATATGATATTTACCAACTCTCCCTGGTTGTCAGGTAGAATCCCTGAAAAGGGGGAGTCCTCCCGGGCTCCCTGAAGAGTTGGTAAATCTCCTGCTATGGTAGGTTTGCCACCAATCTGGTAAACCACCGGCAGGGATGGTTTTACTGCCTGGTGGCCAGTGCCGGTATTTTATATGTACCGGCCATATCAAGTACTAGTAACTTTTAGAATACACTCTTGGGCATGCCTATTACGGCATGTTCACACGGCTTAATGGGACGTTGTTTGGACGCTGATTTTTCGGTGCCCAAAACAGAATCAAAACTTCGCCTAAAAACACTCTTCTTCAAAAGAGGTTTTTGATGAGGTTTTAATGAGGTTTTGATCCCATATAAATTAATAGCCAGGGCAAAAACTGTGGTGAAAAAGACGTCAAAAAACACACCACACACTTTATACTTTAGTACAGCATATATGGCTGAAAAGGGGACAAACATAGTCACAAGGTGGCCGGTTTTAGCCTAAGGCTATATGGCAGCTATATCACTTCATACATCTGAGGACTTTGTTTACTGGCTGTGGGTTGCTCCTTAAATAGTGGTGGTGCCAGGGTAAAGCATCATGAGATGCTGCCCTGACATCTCTTGGTGCAAAGGGACCACATTGTAGCTGGGCTCTGAAGGAAAGCTGATTAATGTGCTGTTACCCAGAATGGATGCTAGTTAGGAGATCCAACGTCCAGTAAAGTTGAATGATACCACATCCCCTTATCAGCTTTCCTCCAAAGCTGTTACACAGATGTGAAAAGGGGGTGTGACTTTTTTCAAAAGAGGGCGTGGCATGTAAAAAGGGGGTGTGGCCCACTCAAACCATCAAGGTGGAAAGCTGCAATTTAAAATTTACCTGAAGGCCACTTAAAAAATTTTGGAAAAGTATGATATTATTTTTAAGAAAATTTTTTTACATATATAAAAGTATATGTTATAGTATAGTTTAGTGTACTAAGTGTACTAAGTATTAAAGTAAAAAATAAATGACGTTTAAATTGTAAATTACCCCCTTTTGCCCTTTTACAAATAAAAAAATAAAAAAGTTACACATATTTTATATCAACACATTTGTACAATTTGGCGTTTTTAAAATAAACTTCATTTTTTGTCCAGCTTGAGGGTTTAAATGTTAGTGACCCCCTTTATTGTATTTTCTTGCTTGGTGCTTTTTCGGGCCCCTTGCGAGAACTCAAGACCACTACGCTGATGTGAAGTAGGCTGAGAGCAGGAAAATAAAATTGAAACAGTGTTCAATATCTGATTAAAAGTTGTTACATTTATTTTAGTAAAAATTAAAAATATTAAAATTTTAGCAAAAAAAAGTTAATACGAAGTTTATACAGCATGAAAAAATCCTGACCTACTGACCTGCATTTTGGTAAATGAGCGTATAATCTAAAAGTATAAAAAGATATATTTCGTAAGATTTTAATTAGAGAAAACAGAAAAAAAATCATTTACATAATTAATTCAACTCAAGAAATTTCATTCTCTCTAAAGGAGGAGGAACTTTAACTACAAAATTAACTGTTCTTAAAAAGGTTGTTTCCCCACACGATTCTTTTTAAGTTAAAGATCTTTTCAAAGACAAGTCACCTTGCAATTAGTCCATTAACATGTCCACCTATTTTCCCACTACCTCCTTGTTGGGCTATCACTGCTCAAATGCATAGCTACAGACCTGGCTTTTTACTGCAGCCCCATGGAAGCCTAAAAACCCCCTCAATGCAAAGTGAAACCAAGAAAACAGATAAGGTGCGATGAAACATTAGTGAGACAACTCCTTTTAAAAATGATTGATATAAAGAAAATTATCTCTTCAAAATTTTAACCACAAGATTAAGATTGACAGTTTTTGTAGGAGAGAGACTTGTGACGTAGTAAAAAAGAAAAATTGATTGCATTTTCAAGCTTTGTTCTTCTCTAATAAAAACTTACGAAATAATATTTTTAGTCACAGATAAAGGGACGGGGAAAATTAGCCTAAATAAAATAAAAAAAAACTTTTTTATAAATATTAAAAAACCCCACAACAAAAAATCCCTTGTGATACCAAAAACACCCCAAAGAAAACCCCCAAAACCCCACCAAAAAAGGGGGCAACCGGCCCGAAAAAAGGGGAACCCCCCCAAAAGGGCCAAAAATAACCCCTAAAAAAACTATCATTATGCAAGCAATTGGGCTTGCTCCAAAAAAAATATTAATTACTGCAAACAATTCCCCCAAATTGATTATAGCAGAGATTTTGCTCCCAACCAAGCGTTTCCCCACAATTTGCCTAATTTTTTTCAAAGGGGCAAAACCGGGGCCCAACAAATAATAGGGGTATATAGTTTTTTCACACAGTGTCCCCTTTGTGGTAATTTTAGCTTGATACAAGGGAGGGCATTAAAAAACTCTAAAAGGTTAAGTTCCAAATAAAGGCCTAGGGTAGTGATGACGTTACTTGACTAACATCAACGTGTCGAAAAGTCGATAACCCGGGAATTATCAAGACGATTTCCGAATAGTCCGAAAATAATTAAAAACCGTTAAAACCCAAAAAATCAAAGGGGGAAGAACCCAAAACCTTCCCTTTTTAAAACCCCAAAAAGGGCGGAGAAACGGAATTAAAAACCACAACATTTAAATGGAAAAAGTTCTACATCGTGCTAACACTTAGGGTTTTTAAAAAACAGAAAAAAAATCACAGAACCCTTTTACTATCCCCGTCTTGGGACCACAGCATGACCCTTTAAAACCCGCAACACCCACAAATTAAAAAAATGCCAGAAGGGAGTATGAGTTGAAAAAAAATCTTTTTACTTTTAATGGGGCATTGAAATAAACCCCCCGTCCTGGAACCAGCATGGCCCCCCAAACCGCATGACCCCCAAAATTAAAAAAATGCCCGGGGAAAAAAAGGGGTCTTTTTAAACCCCATTTTAGTTTTTCCAGACATAGACTATCCCTGTCCGGGCCTCGCATGAGCCCCCCAAAACCCCATGACCCCCCAAATTTAAAAAATGCCGGAAAAAGGAAATCTTTTAACCACCATTTTAGTTTGAACGGACATTGACTATACCTTTTTGTACCACATTTTGACCATTAAACCTGTTTGACCCCACAGATTAAAAAAGTGCCGGGAAAAAGTAGTCTTTCAACCCCCCATTTTAGTTTTTACAAAAACATAAAACATATGACCATTAAACCTGTTTTTACCCACAGATTAAAAAGTG
>JAODAL010018366.1:0-75003 GCA_025379985.1 Phyllomedusa bahiana
CCCTTTCTTTTTGCCTTTCGCCCCTACTACATTTGCATATCAAAAGGGCATTATGGGAAAGGGGCTGAGAAGCCCACAGCGCCCTCTGTTGGTTGTAACAAATCCTCAATTTGCTTCTGACCCACCGAGTCTTGAGAAAGCAGAAAGGATTTTAGCCAAGCCAGACTCATCTGCAGACAACGCTGTTTTGGGATTTTTCGTACGGTACTCTCCTTAAGGAGAGATCTCCCCTTCCTGAGCTACTCGATGCCTCCCACACAGCCAGCCAGTATCGCTCTGCTCTGCACTGAAGAGGGACAAAAATCCCGAAACAGCGTTGTCTGCATATGAGAGATACTGGCTTGGCTAAAATCCTTTCTGCTTTCTCAAGACTCGGTGGGTCAGAAGCAAATTGAGGATTTGTTGCATCCAACAGAGGGCGCTTTGTGGGCATTTCAGCCCCTTTCCCATAATGCCTTGTAAGATGCAGATGCTAAGTAGAGGGCGAAAAGGCAAAACAAACTCTACAAGCCGTTTGTACGGTGCTCTCCTTAAGGAGAGATCTTCCCTTCCTAACGATATGCTATGCACATAGCTTATCATTACAAGTATATGAAATGCTCCTAACACATACTTTTAATCCTCCTAACACATACTTGTAAAATGTGAAATGTGCCTAACACATATACACTTGTAATGATGTGCTATGCGCCTCAATAGGCGCATTTCGTTATGGAGGTGCACAGCATATCATTTTTAGGCGCATTATGTTTACTATACAGGGTATACCTGACGGCAGATTTTTGATAGGGTCGGACTTTCTGGTGCACTTTACGCTTATTTAATGCGCCTAAAAGCTGATGTAGCACCGCCAATTTTCAGACATCTCACCCTTAATGTCCATTACATAATTTGAATATGTTTCAGTAAATGGGTACAGAAAACAAAATTTGTGTCAGTGTCCAAATATATATGGACCTAATTATATTTCCCCTTTTGTATTATTTCATGTCAAAGTAAACCACCAAGTTTCTATACAGGCACCCTGGTCTGTTTAGACATGCTATAGCGTATGGATAGGGAATAAGGAATCTGCATTGGCTTGTATTAGTAACTAAAACCATTTCTGTGTAGTATTCCACTTGGCAGGTCAATTATACCTACAAGCACCTTTTTTTTTATCACAAACGTTGATAGTGGTACTGTTAAGAATCAATGCAGTCGTCTAAGCACAGAAAAGATTGCACTTAATTATTTGAAAGAAATTAGCTTTTTTTCATTTGCTTAGAAAATGACAATTAAACAGTGAATAGTGTTTCTTATTTACACTTAGGCTATGTTCACACGGCTTAACTGCGGGACATAATTACGCCCCACAGTTACGCAGTGTGGCCGGGGGCGGTGCGGGAGCGGGGGGCCGGCACTTCGCCGGCCCATAGAGAATCACTGCTAGCGGCGCGCATACGCCGCTAGAAAGTGACATGTGAATTATCCCCCCCCCCTCAGCAGATTCGCCGAGCAGGGAGAGGAGACGTAATCCATAGTTCTCTATGAGAACTGTGGATTACCGTAGTTACCAGGACGGATTCAGCCCGTAATTGGCGCACTCCAGCGCGTAATTACGGACCGAATTACGTCCCGCAGATGGCCGCGTGAACATAGCCTTATTGTCGAGATACTAAATGGTATGGTTACAGTATACATATATTTGCTGGATGGTTACTAAGTAAACGTGGATTCAAAAGAAACGACTTAGATAACTTCACATTTGGGCAACCTTTAACAGAGATGATACAGATTTAAAGCGAGCAATACAAGTAAATATACCACTTTAATTTTAACGCTATACTGAATAACAAATTAAATCCAACTACAGTATAAAACATTATCCACAAGCAATCACAAAATCAATAGAGGAAATCTAAATACTATTCCTAGCTTGTTTATTCCAACCTTTCGTTCTTCTTAGGTCTTGTACAGATGTTTAATGGTGCATCTATAGAAGAATATAGGACATTTACTGTACATTCACTTTTATATGGAGACTTTTTGTATTAAGTCATGCAGCAACCTGACAGGAAAAAAAGGCATGCACTAATAGATGGAATATTTCAAAACTTTGCTTCTAGGGAAGGCATGCACAGCAGCACAGTCACTGTGGCTCTATCATATGTGCCTTCTGCATGAGGACTTTTTCTCTCTTAACGGCTCTAAATCTCTACTTTATTTCCTATATTGCCTTTTTAGTTGTTTCAACTGCCAACCACCATAATGGTGCATGACTGTTATTACCAATAATTACACTGTATGTTTATTTTTTTATAATTTTGTGATGCTGCTGTCGATATTTTATTATAGTTTGTTACCTAGGCATCAAAATCAATACAATTTTTTTTTTTTTTTAAGTGAAGACTGTTTGGCAGACAAAAAGATGAAAGGGGTTAATAAGTGTAATCTACTTAATTTTGTGTCTATAAAATGTGTCCAATGTTCTCTATACTTTTAGAAACCAGTGAAATGAGACTTTGAAATCCTACAGAGGTTATGAGAACTGGTGAACAGCATCAAAGCAGCTGCGTTACTTAGAAACAAAGAACTCAACATTTAAAGACAATGTCAAGCAGTTATCTTAGGACACCTATCACATGCAGTAGTTAGAATGGTGGGGGGAGATTTACTAACCAAATATGCCAGAAATTTGAGCATGCTGTGCATCACATTGATCATGTTTTTAAATAATTTTTACACCCAACTAGACCTTTTAAAGAGTGTTTAAAAAAGAGGGCTGTAAAATGCACCAGATTTATTGAAGGGCTTGTCCAAAAAGGTTCTGCTTGTCAGGACAATTAGGGCGACATGTCCAAAAATTGCCGGCACCGTGACAGTTTTTAGGCTCATTAAAACAGTGTAAAGTACGCCAGAAAGTACGATCCTCTGAAAAATCTGACTTTGGGTATATCTTGCATAGTAAACATAATACCCCTAAAAAGGCGAATTGTGCAAATCGCGGCACGTAGCATATCATTAGTAGTGTGTGTAATATGCCTATCAAGGTGCATTGCGCAATGGAGGCGCATAACGTATCATTACTAGTGTATGTTATGCACCTTAATAGGCGCATTGTGTTATGGAGGTGCACAGCGTATCATTGCTACTAAATGCAATGCGGCTTTTTAGGCGCATCACAATGTGTAGTACCTGGCGTATAATGTGCCTAGTTTTGGTGTATGACAGTTCATTTACATCAAGAATATGGTGTCAAAAGTGTTTTGGGTGCAAAATAGACAAAAAAACTGGCGTTTACTTATTGGGACATGTCATCCTTAGAGAATAGAAAAAAAATTAACTCACCAGTTAACCCAGCACCATTCCAATAGTGTTGCTACTCCCTTGATTCCTGCTGATTATGTCATGTTCATCGGTCATGTGATGCTGAAACCAATCAATGACCTCAGTCGACTCTACCTGCATAAATGGCATATGACTGCTGAGACTAGTGACCGATGAATATAATCTCATCAGCATGGAGCACAGGAGCAGTGGCGGAGCTGGACTGTTCCTTTTTTTATTAATCCTGCCCATCCTGACCAGCAAACTTCTTTTTGAAAGTTATTGACAGCCCCTTTAATAACATTTGTTATGCAAACTATTACAGTAAACTAAAAGAGAAATGAATGGCAAATCCAGCTCACCTGCATATTGCCTCACCCCATACAGCAATGTGTGTAAACCACAACACTCAATCCAAAAGAATGCAAAAAAGGAGAAAAGTCCAGCACTCCAGATAAAATACACACACCTTTATTCATAGCATAGCCCATACCAATCGAATGCTATATTGTATACAAAATATGAATCAATCAGTAATGATTATACAAACGTGATAATAAAAAAGATAAATGTATAAAAAAACTTAATAGTAAAGAATCACATCTTGTCTTTGTTCATACCTTGAGGATGGTGTGTTTCAAATAAAAATATCTAGTAAACTTCTCTGTACAACAACTTTCTTTGGTAGTCACCACCTCTAGGGCAATTAGAAACATGCTCCAGACCTTACACTCTGAAACTATTGGTGTTACCTGTGTGAACACGAGAAAAATGTAGAGAAGTAGCTGATGCATTTCTAGTATCAGAGTGCCGGACATCAGAGAGATGTTTTCTTAAGTGTGCTGAGAAGTGCAGCCGATGTATTGAATATTATAGTACGTGCAAGTTATAATGTATACCATATATTTAATATTACAATTCATATATTAATTGACATTATGTACCAACTGATTAAAGCATTAAGTAACCTAAGGGGAAACCCACATTTCATCGCAAAAGAAACTAATTGAATGACCTGGGTGCCAGGGTATATGAGCCAAGACACATTATGCGGGCGTTGAAGGGTAAAATGACTAGGAGATAAAAGTTGTCCAATGGTGACGGCACGCCGCGCTACATGTCAGCAACCTTCCTGTAGGGAATTGTCCAACACGGGACCAGCTTGTAAAATTGGCAGATATTTGCGAACAATGTCACAAATTTGGTGACATTTTAAACTGTAAGCAATCGACTAACTGCTGCTCTGGTTTATTTAGATTGTAAAATAGACATTACTTCAATGCAAGCAGCAATGTTAGACCATGGGGGATATCTCCTTTGAAGGAGTCTTTTTGATATACTTCCAACCTCATTTTGAAAATCAGATAATGTAGAACAGTTTTATCATGCCTTAATCATTTCTTCCACTGGGATATTGCGAATAACATGTCGTGGATGACGTGAAAAAGCATGGAGTATCGTATTACCTGCAGTACACTTGCGTAACGTTTTGGAAACAAGGTACCACCAATGAATAACTGCAACATAGGGCTGAAAAGTTATGTGAATAGGGCCTCAGAAAGATTAACTTTGTAATATAAACCTTTTCTTTGGAAGGCGGCCAGCAATGTAAGTAATCGCTGTTTTTATTTTCGTTGTCACATGTCCATGGATTTGTATGTATGACTTTAATTATGTATCCCTTTAATGACAATAAGCATTGAAAATGTTTCTAGAGTTAGGGCTTGTTCACACGGCGTTTTGGATCCTTTTTACGGATCCGTTTTTGGCACTTGAAAAGCGCATCCGGAAAGCGGATCCGCAAAACGCAGCAGTTGTTACTTTATTTGGATCCGTTATCAATGCTTTTTCACTTGCGTTTAACGCATCCGCTTTCTGGATGCGCTTTCAGAAGGAAGGAGAAATATGACAGCCCCGGCACCTCCGTGCATATGACAGCCCCGGCACCTCCGTGCATATGACAGCCCCGGCACCTCCGTGCACATGACAGCCCCGGCACCTCCGTGCACATGACAGCCCCGGCACCTCCGTGCATATGACCCCGGCAAACCCCCGTGCATATGACACTCCGGCACCTCCGTGCACATGACAGCCCCGGCACCTCCGTGCATATGACAGCCCCGGCACCTCCGTGCATATGACAGCTCCGGCACCTCCGTGCATATGACAGCCCCGGCACCTCCGTGCATATGACAGCCCCGGCTCCTTCGCCAGGTCAAATCTCCCGCACCTCCACGGTCACGGCTCCCACAGCCGCCGCGCACCTCCGCTCCTGCCGCTCACCTGCGCTCCCGCTGCCGCCGCTCACCTCCGATCCCCCTCCGCTCCCGATCCCGACGCTCACCTCCGCTCCCGCTACCGCCGCTCACCTGCGCTCCCGCTGCCGCCGCACACCTCTCCAGCGATCCCCGTCCAGCCTCCCAGTGCGCTTTTCGCATCCGCTTTCAGGATGCAAAGCGCAGCTGATACGTACCCGGAGTGTGTAGCGCTTTTGGACAGGTGCCAAAAGCGGACTCCATTATCTCCTATGGGCTTTCACTTGCGTAAAACGCAATAAGAATTGACATGTCAATTCTTAAAACGGATGCGAAAAGCGCAGTGCAGGAGAGCCCTCAAAAATGCATCGCGATTCTCCCGTGAGAACAGCGATGCGCTTTTGCCCTTCAAAATCAATGTTAATCACACTGACAATTGTTAGATGCGTTTTGCGGATCCGTAAAACGGATCCGCAAAACGGATCACAAAAACGCTGTGTGAACAAGCCCTCCTCGGTGCCAACCAGTTCATCACCAAACTACTATTGAAAAACAAACTGTTTAAACAGTTTCCTCACATGAGAACAAAACTTATGAGCTGATAGAAGTGAAAATTATGTTTTATTTAAATGATTCCATTGCTGAAACAATTGAGTCCACATCATTTAGATTAATGCTAATGATAAGAAACACAGTGAAGTGGATCGAAGAGCACTGTTGACTTTGAGACTTCAGTTAATCCCATAGCAATATTATTTAATTAGTGAACATCCTTTGTAGGTAAAGGAAAAGAATTAGGTTTTATTACCTAGGGATTTTATGTTAATGTGTCAAAGTTTCTTTACTTGTTTATCGTGTAACTTTACCCTTCCCAGTCAAAGGGTCTAATAAAACACAGCGATTTTACTGCACCTAGAGACTAAAATTGCTCCAGTATCACTATAATGTGCAGTTTACACTGTAGCTCATTTTACAGTTATAATGTACTAAGATGCTGAAAAAAGTAAATACGTCAATCTGTCAAAGCTGGCTTCTGCAGCTTAATTAGAGAGCATATATTTTTAAGCACAAGAGATATTTGGGATAATTTACCTCATATTATTATTATTATGTATTTTAGAGCGCCATTGATTCCAGGGCGCTGTACATTCAAGGGAAGTTACATACATAACAAATGTTGAACAAATACAATGGTGAGGATAAATGACAACTGACACAGAGGGGGGAGAGGACCCTGTCAGCGAAGGCTTACAATCTACAAGGAAGGAGAGGAGAGACAGAAGGTGAGGGGCAGAAATGTTTGTGGGGCGGTGTACTGGTGGTGGGATTATTGTAGGTTATAAGCAATCCAGAAGAGATGGGTTTTCAGGTTGCTTTTGAAGCTGGTTAAAGTTGGGGAGAGTATTATGTGTTGGTGTAATAAGTTCCAGATAATGGGGGAAGCACGAGAGAAGCCTTGGAGACGGTTATGTGAAGAGCTGATAAGAGGAGAGCAGAGAAGAAGGTCCTGTGAGGAGCGGAGATTGCGAGAGGGGAGATATCTGGAGATTAAGGCAGAGGGGAGAGGTTATGGAAAGCTTTGTAGGTCATGGTTAGTAATTTGAAATGGATTTGCTGGGCAATGGGTAGCCAGAGTAGTGAATGGCAGAGGGGAGAGGTAGAGGAGTAGCGAGGAGAGAGGTGGATGAGATGGGCGGCAGAGTTGAGGATGGTTTAAAGGGGAGCAAGAGTAGTGGATGGGAGGCCACAGAGAACGGTGTTACAGTAGTCTAGGCGGGAGATGACAAGGGCATGGACTATCATTTTTGTAGTGTCAAAGTTGAGGAATGGGCAGATGCGTGAGATATTTTTTAGGTGGAGGCGGCAGGCAGAGGTGAGGGTTTGGATGTGTGGTTTGAAAGACAGAGAGTCAAAGGTTATCCCAAGGTAGCGGACTTGCGGAGCTGGTGAGAGTGTAGAGCCACCGACAGTGATAGAGACATCAGGTGGAAGGATGGAGTGGGACGATGGAAAGATGATGAATTCGGTTTTCTCCACATTTAGTTTTAGGAGGCGGGAGGAGAAGAAGGAGGATATGAACGATAGACAGTCTGGGATCTGGGAGAGAAGAGAGTTAATATCAGGACCGGATATGTAAAGTTGGGTGTCGTCCGCATACAGGTGGTATTGAAATATCTTCAGATTTTTTGCAATAAGATTAAACTTAAGTAGTTAAAGGGGTTTTGCCACGAAGTGAAATTGACGTGGGAAGCTTGCAAATGAAATAACAAACATTTTCACCATGCATTATTATTAAAAATTCTGCACCGTTTTTATTTTAGCTGCTCCTTTAGTTATCCATTGTTTACAGCTTGTCTCCAGGGGATACGACCAGGGCTGAGAGCTCCTCAGTCCTGGTCGCACATGCTCAGACATCAGTTTTCCTCTCAGGCAGCTACTGAGTGTTCAAACCCCAGGTGCTGTCATTCTACTCCCGTCCTCTGTACTCCTTAGCAATTAGTCAAACAGTGTAAATAAGTAAAAAAGAAACCTCAATGAGGTATGTGCATTGATGAAGAGAAAAAAACCCCACAGGTTTGTTTCCTGCAGGGATTTGAACCTCAGACCCTTGTTCCTGGAGGTAAAAACTTTACCTCTCAGCTACTCACAAAGCTTTACATAAACAGACCTTTCTTTGACTACAGAGAGGAAAGGCATGGTGATGTCATCCTGCTGGCTCACATGATATGCAATTCAAACAAATCAAACATGCTCCCTTCTGAGCACACAGAGCTGAAGAGCTGTATACAGTAGGTATGAAATGTGATCGTGGCAAAACCCCTTTAATGTGCATAGGACCATTTGCTAATCATTTCCTAATTGAAAATGTAATATCAGACACTGTCCCTTTACAGGCAGGAATGATAGGGTGATAAGGTGAAATCTGCTGGAAAGTCAACAAGATGTAACTTTCTCCAAGTAAGATATATTTTATTGGTTTATGAAAAAAGTATATAAAATGAATTATGCTTCAACGGTAAACTAAGTGTATATTACAATAGATCAATATGAATATCAAGGATGTGGAGCCTTGAGCAATATGGTCCTTTAGTGTTGATATTTTGGTCGTCATAGTGACCTTATTAATTCGGATCACATGAAGGGCCGAGACTGGACTTTATATAAACATACCATTGTGGAAAAACGAAGTGGCACTTGGGACCTGCAATATTACTTAGAAAAGGTGTAGGACAAAAGATAGAGGTATTGTTGTGTGCAGCAGGGGAGAGCATGAGAGGTGCCAGCTGTCAGACTAATTTCCATACTAGAAGTTCAGTCTTGACCCTTCATGTGATCAATATGAATAAGATCCCTTTAATGACCGAAACATCAACACTAAAATATCATATTGCTCAAGTCTCCACATCCTTGATATTCATATTTATTGTATGGAATTAATAAATTTTAATATACATTTGTAAACATTATGAACAACATGTATGAACGGTTATTTTCACTGTTTTGGCATGAAATGCACCAAAAGTGAATGTTCCGCCTTTTTTTTTCTATGTATGGGGTGTTGTTTGGCACACGGCGCACCAGACCCGACACTTCATAATGTGCCAAAGATGTGGGGGTTTTGGGGGCGTCGCACCACATTGGTCAGGTAAGACACAATTATTTATATGAGACAGGAAAACTAGATGTATAACTGCTGGAACAGCCAGACCAATATAAATGTGGTCTGCCTGAGCCTGAGTAGTCGTAGTGGAACTAGATTTGCCTTTAGGGCAAAAAATATCTGTCAACTTATACCACTAAAATAATACAAACTAATTTATGTTCATTAGCAAACTCTATAAAATAAATTAATATAACATAAATGTAAAATTATGTAATAGAAGAACAATTATAAATTATATAATATCCAAAAACTATTAAATTATCTCCTATCAAAATGTATTAATATATAATTGAAAATAAAGATTCAATGAAATAATATAAATTAATTAAACCAATAATGCATCTACTGTTAATCCCGTTCTCAATCAGGTATTTACGGAGTTAGTGCAATATTATCAGTGATTACAAACACATCATAGCAGGTTAGAAATGAAAGAAAAACCATCAGAATAGCATGTCAGTGAATAGAAACTATGGCAGTGATCTTGCCTGTTGCACCACAAGTCTCAGCAAGACCTGTGGTATGCCGGCTATTGCTGTATGTCGAATAAAGACTGACCCACTGACCTACATTTTGTTGATTACAAATTAACATACTATATAAAAGTATTAAAACAAGTATTTTGTCAGATTTTAATTATAAAAAAATAAAAATATAAAAATCTCAAGTTTTTGTGTTGACATAATACATTTTAATCCCTTAAGGACCTTGCGATTTTTTTTGTTGACACGTTCATTTTTCCTTTCCCGCCTTCCCAGAGCCATAACTTTTTTATTGTTCCACGTACATAGACCTATGAGGGCTTTTATTTTGTGGGACAAGATGTACTTTCTAATAGTGTTATTCATTTTACTATAGAATATACTAGGAAACCGCAAAAAAATTCCAAGTGGGACAGATTGTGAAAAAAAACATACTTGCGCCATATTTGCAGGTTTTTTGCTTTTACAGCGTTCAATCTTCGGTAAAAATGATGCGTTCTCTGTATTCTACAGGTTGATATGCATCCGCCAATACCAAACATGTAGGGGTCCCGTTATGTTTTGGTACTGTAAAAAAATGCCACGGCGCCATTTTGTGCAACCAATAACTTTTTTGTACTAACACCTTTTTTACGGTACCAAAACATAATGGAAACCCTACATGTTTGGTATTGGCGGATGCGTATCCACCTGTAGAATACAGATAACACATAATTTTTACTGAAGATTGAACGTCGTAAAAGCAAAACACCCACAAACATGGCAAAAATACGTTTTTTTTTCACAATTTGTCCCACTTGGAATTTTTTTGCGGTTTCCCAGTATATTCTATAGTACAGTGAATAATACCATTAGAAAGTAAATCTTGTTCTGCAAAATAAAAGCCCTCATATGTCTATGTAGGTGGAAAAATGAAAAAGTTATGGCTCTGGGAAGGCGAGGAGGGAAAAACGAACTTGTCAACAAAAAAAGGTCGGGTCCTTAACCATTTAAGGCACCCTGACGTTCCTGAACGTCATGGTTCACTGCCTTTTAATGCACCATGACGTTCAGGGACGTCATGAAAGCTTTCTGTCTCCCTGTGCAGAGATAAAATGAAAGCTCATTTCTAATTGCTGTTTCTGACAGCTAATTAGCTCAACTACACAGCAGGTGATCAACAGGGGCGTTGCTAGGGTCCCAAAACATCCGGGGCTCGGGCCCTTAAGTTTTTCTGAATAGGGCTGGGTTCACACGGTATTTTTTGTGTCTCATTGTGAACTGCGGATGTATTTTTACAGAGAAAAACCTTTGTATGCAGGCTCAGGAGAAATATAAGTGATTACACTGCAGTTACATTTAGTGACTTACAGGAGACGTCTCTGAAGAGTTGTTCTCTTTCTCTTCTTCTCCATCTGTCCGAGACGCCATGACGACTTCTACCGTCCACAACTCTTCACTGAAAAATTTACAAAACAAACATCTTAGACTCCTCATTTTATCAGCATTTCTCTACAATTTCCTATCTCTATACAAACTCCCCATCTATAGTGCCCCAAATGGTAATAATTGCCCCTTGTAGGTAAATATTTGCCCCCTATAGCCAGGTTGTAGCCCCCTTTAGCCAAGTAGTTGCCCCTTCTAGCCAGGTTGCCCCTCCACTGCCTAATCACTTCACTGCCCCTGTGATCTATTTGTGGCAGCTGTCTGATCAGACAGTTTGCCACTTTCAAGTTCCAGCAATTTTCTGCCAGTGATCATCACTGGCTCATACAGTGAAAAACACACACAAAAAATAACCCCCTTCATTGCAAAGTCCCTGTTCCCCTCACTCATATTGTTATAGCTGTCTGATCAGTTAAAAAGATAGTTTGTAACTTCTGTTCCCTCATATGTCACTGCCCATCACTACCCCCAATAAAGCCTGATAAATCTTCTATAACAGGAAGGTGCTTGTCAGGGCGGGGCTGTGCTCTGGGTCTAGGGATCTGCAGGCTGCAGCAGCTGATGCACGATTCCACCCTGATACACTTGCTGCTGACAACTCTGTGAGTGACAGGGGCCTAGCCACTCCTGACAGGGGGCGAGTGCACCAGCCAATGGGAGGACCCGGAGGCCGCTCCAATCAGCTGCAGGGGTGGTATCCAGGAATCTCATTTAAACTCCCTGAAGGCTGTGTGCTGCGCCTGTGATAATCCTGGCTACCGTGTTTCTTGTGCTTTGTGTTGTTGTTTTGCTTAACTGTGTATCTGACCTCTGCTTGTTCTCCTTACCCAGGCTTGTCTTCTGATTTTGTGCTTTCGCTTCCGTTTGGCTTTTGACCTCGGCTGGTTTACGTTCATTCCTCTGGTTCTGATTTGTGGCTTTGGCGTTCCTTTTGATATTGACCGGACTGTCTGACCTTTCCCTTTGCTTCTCACGGCCCCAGCACTTTTAGTAGCGCAGGGAATGTCGTCCAGTTGCCGTCTGCCGCCTAGGGCAGCACGTCAAGTAGGCAGGGACAGTGGGCTGGGTACCAGTTAGGGCTCACTCCACCTCCCTTGACGTGACTGTGCTCCTTCAATTCTGATGACTGTGGAAGAGTCAAATATATCATATGTGCCACAAGTGGGATATTTCTAAAAACTTCATAATATGGAGATTCATTATTGTGTTGTGATTTCTTGGTAAAATCTCGGGGTTCCAATGAATAATGAACAAAAATCGGAAATCTGCAAAAAAGTTAAAATTTTGAAATTTCGCTTTCACTTTTAATTAGTTTCTGTGAAATACCTAAAGGGTTAATAAACTTCCTAAATGCTGTTTTGACTATGTTGTAGTTTCTGTAGGTGTGTAGTTTCTGAAATGGAGTAATTTATGGGGGTTTCTAACATACAAGCCCCTCAAAACCACATCAGAAGTGGCCTGGTTCCCCAAAAAATCTGTTTTGCAAATTTTTCTTGAAAACTTTTAAAATTTGCTACAAAATTTTTTAAAGCCCCAAATGTCTTAAAAAAATAATAGGATGTTTAAAAAACTTTCATGCCAACACAAAGTAGACATATGGTAGATGTTCTTTATTTACTTTTTTGTTTGGTGTGACTATGTGTCTTGCACACAGAAATTTTTAACTATGAATGGCAAATTTTTCCAAATTTTCACAAAATTTCGATATTTTTCCACCTAAGCAAGGGTTTTTATCGACCAAATTTTAGTTGCTAAATTAAAGCACAATGTGGTCACGAGAAAATAGTCTCTGAATAAACACGGATGGGTAAAGTGTTGAAAAAGTTATTCACAGATAAAGTGGCACATGTCAGATTTGAAAAAAAAAGGGCTTGGTCCTTAACTCCAAAACAGGCTTAGACCTTAAAGGGTTAAGGGGTTAAAACTTTATTTTTAATTTTTTTTTACTTTAACATTGAGTCCCCCTGGGTGCTTCACCACTAGTGGGCGCGATCATTAATAAAGCCTAATGCATTGCATAGACAATGCATTAGGCTGTACCAAGATGGCTGGGGCCGGAAGTGGGGCAAACGAGGACATGGCAGCGATGGGAGCCTTCACAAGGCTCCCCAGTGCCGTGTCGAGGCATCAGATTCCCGCAGTTATGCTGCGGGGACCCCGATCGCAATGAAGAAAGGTGTGCGGAACCATTTTTCATTCATTTAGACGCCGCAGCCTTCTTTGCCGCGGCATCTAAAGGGTTAAACAGCGCGGGTGGCGCTACCCCTCCACACTGTAAATGCCGGGTGTTAGCTGTGATCAGTTCGGCTGGCGGTCGGTGGTACAGAAACGATCCCATCGCGCAAAGCCCCTTACGACCTGGGGACGTACTTCATAGATGGTCCTGGGTCCTTAAGGGGTTAAATTAGAAAAACAAGTCAATGAACTGGTGTAAACTCTATAGGAAAGTACAGAAGCACATTGCTCCATTGTTTAGCTAACAGAATGCAGCAGCCATTGTCTAACACTGGTATTAATTTATACATGTTTGGTGCATTACTAATGCGCCAAACTACTGCGGTGTGCCAAACATATGCACTAGGCCAGCCGAACCTACTCATTTATGAGCGCACATTCACCACTTTCATATATTCAGGCGCTTTGCATACTGAAAAAAAGCTGCAACAAATGGTGTTGAGGCGTCAAGTTTCATGTATGTCGCCCAATATCTATATAAACATATATTTCACTTTGAAGCAAAAAAAAACCTTTGTGTGCTGTGGATTTATATAAATGTGTATCACTTTATGGGTTGCAATACGCTTTTCCACTTGCATCAACTACTACCGAGTGCTGTACATTTAAATATTTTCAATGGTAAATTATACCGGAAAATCCAAAATCAATGATCAACGTGCAAAAATTCTCATGTTGACTGGTGGCATGTTTTTTATTGGGTTTTTAATAGGTTTTTATCGCAACATTATTACCTATCCTGTAGATTTGTTACACATGTTATTTTGTGGAAAACCCCTTTAAGCAGGAGGTGTTTTCACAATACTAAATCACAAAGCACCTGGTCCAAGGATAACGGCAGATCAGTAGAAATAGATAAGGAAAAAGACATAGGCCCATCGAGTCCAATCTATAGCCCTACTGTGCTGATCCAAAAAACAGGCACAAACCCCTATTAGGTAGATACTAATTGCCCCATATAAAAGGAGAGGTGATAAACATAGGTTGTTAGTAAACTTTCATTGAGGGAGAATTAACACAAAATTTGTCAAAATTTCAAACTTGGACTTTAAGGAGACTGATCTCATAGATTATGCCCCCCTTGCAGGATGACAGGGCACAAAGCTAGTGACAGAATGCTGTAATCCCAGCGCTGTGTCCTTTTTCTGTGGATGCTGAATAAGGGGCACAGTGCTTGAATAAAGCCAGGTGTTGACTCTACGCTTGTGCAAGTCCATCAACAAGAGGGGGATATATCTATGTGAAGGTTCTCTTTATGAGAAGCAGCATAAACTCCTTAACATATTGAATGTCAAGATAAGCTTACTATAAACTAAATTAAAACCAGTAATCATAAAATTACGAAATAAATATTTAGTTTTCTTACTAAAAGAAACCAATAGCAGCTCTCCAACAGTAATTCAGTGTAGGACTCCTAGTGAACAGGATAATAAAAAAGGAGACTGCTAGGTATTAAATAGAGCATACTAAGGAATTGGTCAGTAGACTTGGTGATCCCTATTTACTATACCTTGTTGGGGCAGTCAGATAATGTATACCTTTAATTGTAATGACCAAAACCTTAGACACAGATCTCATCACAAAGGCATTAAAAAGATGAGGAGCTTATTCTTGTAAACTGAGAATTGTTGTCTGTAGCATGCAGTTAAATTTCAGAGAAGAGAAGTAGGACCAGCAAAAAGGCTAACCTGCCAGAGCTTCCCATGGTTGACAAGTTTGGCACATTTTGTAACCATAAAAAGAAAAACAGGGATAACACTTTATGGCTAGTTAGTAGCTTTCCTAGCTTTAGCTACATGATACCATGAAAGATAAAAAAAAATGCCTCTTGTTGGTCACTTTTCTTCCTTTGTTCATCACAACTAAGTTTTCTACATGATTTGTACCTCTGGGGAATGGCAAATAAAATTATTTAATGGAGTACTTTCATGTTTGGTTAAGTTACTATTGACTTTTATGGACTTAAGATCTCATTCAGGTAATTACACTCAGTGGTGTTCCAAATTCAATTTTGCTTATAGCTCAACAACCCTGGTTTTCTCTCTCACCTAGAGTGGAGGCTGCAAGTACTGAAATAGGACCAATTTGGTGTCGCACTCTTTTCTCACTGTGTTACCGGTGTACATTTACAGTGTGTAACACAAATTCTCTGAGCATATATAGAGAACCTAATCATTGGCCCTCCATTACCCATCAGTGGCAGCTTTGCCTCTTCTAGTGTATGTGATAGAGAAGCCCCCTGCACTATTCTATGCAGAGGCATACAGTAAAAAAACAAAACTTACTTTTTTAACAAGGGACTCTATGTATGATAGATGGAAGACATCTGAGAATACCCCTGACCTATACCATTGATGGACACTTTAACCCCTTAAGGACCCAGCCTGTTTTGGACCTGTCATGACACAGCCCTATTTTTCGAAATCTGGACATGTGATCAATTTATGTGAGGAATAACTTTTTTGACACTTTTTACCTATTCATTTTATTCAGAGAATTGTTTTCTCGTGACACATTGTCGCTTTTAAGTTAGTAAGAATATTATTTATCCATACTAATCCTTGTTTGTTGTCCCTATTTGAAAAATATCCAACAATTTCATGAATAAAGATTTGGAAAAAAAACTTTGCGAGTTTTTGAAAGTTGCAAAAATTTTCTGTGTGCAAAGACAGATAATAATTCACTCAAAATAGTTGAATAACTAGCATCTACCATATGTCCACTATAGGTTGGCCTAGTTTTTTAAATATTTTTTTTTGTTTACGACATTAGTGGGCTTAGAAAATTTAGGTAGTAATATCTACACATTTTAAAGTCAAATTTGCAATATTCATTGTTTTGTAGGGACACTCCAGTTCTGACGTGGATTTGAGGAGATGATTTAGGATACCTCCCATAAGTAGACGCCATCTGAGAAACTAGACCCCTTATCGTATTTACAAATATGTTTAGGAAGTTTGATTAACCTTTAGATATTTCACAGGAAATTAAAGCAAGAAAGTGGAGGGTGAAATTTCAAAAGTTTCCCTTTTTTTGCAGATTTTCAATATTTATCAATTATTTCACTGGTAAATACGTAAATGTGACTAGGTAAATGCGAATGTTATTGTATTCAATTCCCTCAAGGTCTTCTGTTTCAGAGAATCCCAATATGTGACCTAGTGCTTATTTTGGCTCAACCATATGCCAGAATAGGATGGGCACCTACTATACTTTGGTCTTCATTTTCAATACGGTTTATTTAGGCGGCCATTCAGGTTTGGGGACACCTAGGTGCTAAAAAATTAAAAACACCCCTAAATAGACCGCATAATTGGAAAATACACCACTTAAGGAATATATCAGGGGGGGTGCCTTGTGTATTAATAGACCCACAGGTGATTACAAAAATTTTTTTTAGCATAAGGCTGTGAAAATTAAAAAAAATTTTTTTACAATATTCTGCAATGGTTAGCTTAACGTAATGTTTCATATATACAAGGAAAACCTGGAAAAAAGCAACCCTTTAAAACTTGTTAAGCAATTTCTTCCAAGTATCAGCATACCCTCCATGTGGGTGTTAACTGCTGTTTTGGGGCCTTGTTAGGGGCGTATTAAGGGGAAGGATTAAGGAGCGCTATTTGGCTTTTGGAACGCAGGATTTTGGTGGGGCCATGTCGCATTTGCGCAAAGACCTTTCAAAGAGCAGTACAGGTGTGAACCTTCCATGTGAAGTCGCCTCATTTTGGATTCAGACAGCCCATCAGGGATCTCATCTTGGGATGTTATTCTGCATTTTGGCCACACAGGTGGTTCCATAAGTTTTTTTAGCATTGGGGCAATGAAAATGTGGGGGGGGGAAAACGCAGTTCAGGTGCATTGTTTTTTTGAGTTTCGCAATTTTACAGCATTCGGTCGAACCCGTGACAGTGTTAATGAGTGTAACTTTAATATGGGGGTCGATAAATTACAGTTGATATTAGATTTTATATAATTTTTTCTGTTTTTATTACTTTTTACACTGTGAATTTGTCTATAAAAAAATTGCGTTGTATATGGTGTCCATTATTCGACTGAGCCATTAATCTTTTTGTATTTTGCTGTGTGCAGGAGTGAGTATGGGTCTTGTTTTGTTTGCGGGATGAGGTGAAGTTTTTATTGGTATCGAGTAGTGGTGCATATGTTTGCTATGTCTTTTTATTAAGGTTTTTGTAGATGTTTTGAATAAATACAGCAATCTTGGTAGTTGTTTTTTTTATTTTTATTTTGTTTATAGCTGGTCACTGTACGGTATTAGACATGGTGATATATTTCTCAGCTGGTCAATCGTATTACACCCGTATACCCATTTGTAATTATTTTTTATGTTTTAATGCTTTATACTCGTAATATAAATAACCATTTTATTCAACACAGGAAAATAACGTTTTGAAATCGCACATAGTCTGAGTAGCATTAATTTAAATTTTTCTGTGGCTTCGGAGACATGTGTAGGGGTTACGTGATTTTTTGCGAGATTGGTGTTGGAAGTTTTTATTAGGTATAATTTTTGGGGGGACAAGGCTGTTTGATCGCTTTTAAATCACAGTTTTTTTGGAAGCGAGGGGATGAAGAAATGTATGCAATCCTAGTAGTGTTTTTTATTTTTTTATTTTTAACAGGCTCAACGTTGCTGTATCCGTGATAAGGTTAGCTTTACTCTATTTGGGTCGCTACGTTTTGGCGGTTACACATAGGTTTATATATATTTTTTTTATGTTGAATTAGCACTTTAAAAAAAAATAAAGAAAAGTGTTTTTAGTGTGTATAACAATCATTTATGCATCGCTATTTTTACTAGAGAGCTATAAATTTTTGATTTGACGTATATTCAGTGGCTGGTATAAGGACTTTATTTTTGTGCTTGGGATGTAAATGATGGTTTTAATTGAAGTACAACTTTGGCGTTTCTAGGAGTTTTTTTGATCGCTTTTTTATTCCATTTTATGTGCTGCGGGTAGGGGAAATCTCGCAATAAGTGTATGTCTAGATTCTGTCTTTTGTGATCTAGGTGTTGGATTTTTGTTTTTTTTAACGGCGTTCATCGTACGGTATTAATGTCTAACATGCTACAGATGATTTTTATGATAGGGAGGTCGTTAAACACTCGCTCGGCTGATACTCGCAGTATATATGGGAGTACGTTTATTTATTTTTGATCTTTTTGGTAGTCGATTGGCGTTGTTAAAGTGGGGAGAGTAAATTAATAGGAGCGCGCGTCCGGTGATGGTATTAACGATTTTTTATTTTATTTTTAGTGTTGTGCTATTTTACGATATAGTTGTTTTTCATTTTTTATTCTCGTTATTCTTTTTTGTCAGATGTTCACATAGGGGCGTTTAATGGGAGATCTTTGTAGATCACTCATTCACTTAGGAATCAGTAATAGCTTGTTGCTTAGACTTGGTTCATATAGTTAAAATTCAGTCCTCGATGCTGGGACATGGCCCACAGGGCGACGGCGGGGACATCGTGGACGTCTACAGTCAACCCGGAAGGCATTCTTGACCTCCGGGCTGTCTGTAGGGAAGGCAGGAGATGCACGGATCGACAGGATTCCGTGCGCTGCTGCCGCAGACAGAGAGCAGGAGCGAGCGGCTCTACTCCTGTGTCTCTGCTTAGTTATTGCGGACCCGATGTGGTTGTGGTCGCGTGATAATTAAAGGGTTTAAACGCCTCCTCCCCAACCCGTGAGACGTGATCCGGGTCTGGGGCCGGACGCTGCGGGATGTCAGCTGTAAAAGAAAGCTGACACCCCGCGACTAGCCAGGATCGCGCGAACTCTGCTTTAGAGTGTCGCGCGATCTTCAGACGTTCATCCATACGTGTCAGGTGCGTGAACTCCCCCAAACACCTGGAAGTATATGTTGAGCCAGGTGTGTGAAGGGGTTAAGGCATAACTGCAGACTACAATAAAGTGCTTTTGCCTTACAACCAGACTTGTTACGGCTGTCAGACTAAATGCTGATGATCTAAGCAAATGAACAGAATGTAATTAAGCCTGTCGATCCTGCTAACTGAAAAAAGATGATGCATCCCATTTGCCTGTTGGGCATTATGTTCTATGTTGCTGTCCGCCAATTTTTTTTTATCACAAACGCCATTTGCTTCTTTTGCTAAGTTCCAAATAAAAAAAAAAATTGTAACAGTAAAGTATTTTGTGTTATTACGATTATTTCTATGATTTAACGCCTTCATTTTATGTTATCTGAATTATAAGTAAATAAACAATCTTACAGCATTATCTATAAGATTCACACTAGCTGTGTTTTATTGAGTAGCATGCTGTTTTAGAATTGAATATCTGTTAGAGCACAATAACACAATTGGATCTGAGACCTTGTAGTAATCTATATTGGTTAAGTATAACACAACATTCTGACACTGTAGAAAAGAGAACTAGAAGAAATACAAATGACAGGTGCAGACTCATTAAATTTGCCAAATAATCCTGCTTACTAGTATTAAATAGCAGTGAAAACTAAAATGTGAAAAATATTTTTAGCTGAAAAATATACCATCAAATGCTCAGCATTTAAATCTTTCAACTTAATGGGGAATATTGAAAAACATTAGGATAGGTTACGATTTTTTTTCTCCTTTTACAAAAATAAACTTTCTTCAATATTATGTTAAACCAATAATTTGAATAAAGAAAGTGATAAGGAAAAGGAATCAGACAGCTCAAATTGATACTTTGGTATCCACTGCACATAAAGTATTCAACTCATATTATTATAGCACAGGATAGGTAAAAAAAACCAGACCTTATAGATATTGCATTATTATTATGTGACATCTTTCCTTGTGTAAATCTTTGCATGAAAGATATCTTGAAAACTAAACCTAAACATGATCCGAATTAGGGTTCATAAGAATAATCATGTTATGTAAACAGTCATAACATTTAGATACAATAAGTGAAAACTAACACACATTTTCTGCCAATAGAAAAATCACTTTTGCCAAGATAATACAGATTAACCATCTAACAAAAGAAAAATAACAGTCTGATAATGACAAGTAAAATATCCTCATAAAATATATCAGCACATTACTGAGAGTCTTAGGTTGATTTTCCAAAATTTTTCAGGTGTTTGATATGTACTGACATATGCAAGCTCATTTCTACCACTAAGGATGGGTTCACACGGTCGATTTTTAAATTTGAAAACTGTCTGAAAACTCTTGCCATGTGGATGTACCCAAAAACCGCCAGTTAGAAGCCCTGCCATGAAAGGCAACTGTAACAATGCGGCGCTGACAGATGTATGCCGAGGCCCCCCGGCCCCGGCTTACAACCGGGTTGGATCCCTTTTGATCACCCGAAAGACAGGTGGTAGCGGGAAGGACCACACCAGGAGCATCAAAGGGGGCCCCGGGTTTTTTCGCCAAGCCCCCCCGGGCCAAAGTGGGATGGACTTGACTTGGGGACCCCCGGGTTTTGCTACCCCTAAAACGGGCCTACCTCAGGTGACAGCCGGGGTGAAAGGACGGGAACACGGGAACCTGGGAGAACATAACCCGGGGGCAGGTAAAACCCCCAGGAACACAGCGGATAAAAAAGAATAAAAAACACATAACCCCCACGGGAATTAGGGGAAAGGAAACGGGGAAGGGGTTAAACACAGCGGAAAACCCGGGACCAGGGGGCCAAGGCAGGACACGGGGACAGGTGCAGAGACTTAAATCTTTAACAGGCCCAGACAGAAGGTCAGGACTCAGAAGCACGGAAACTGAACCAGCACTCCCCCAGGTTAAGTCCAAGATACTGGCGGGGAGCTCAAAAAGGAAAACCAGCAAACACAGCAACAGACTGCAAATGAATTTTACAGGGGAACAACAAAAAAACTTCCTTTTTATAGCAAAGGTCAGAGGTGAAGGGGAAGGGTTGCACAGAACGGGGAAAAACAAATTTAAATAGGGCAGGAACTGCCGCACACGCCCTGGGAGGCACAGGCACAGGACAGGACCCAGGAAGCAACAAGCGACAGGAAACAGGCAAGAAAAAAGCAGAAACACAGGCTGCGGGAAAACCCCCACGGGAAAGCCCCACAGAGACATGGCAAAAGGCACGGACACCGACTCCCAAGGCGGGAACCCCACGGAAATGAACGGTGACAGAACCCCCCCCCCCCCTTCCCAAAGACCCCTCCTCCCCCCCCAAAAATCACAGAATGGCATTCTACATTGGCCGGGGGCCCGCAACTTCACGGGTCCCAAAACCCCCCAAAAAACCCAATTTACGGGCCGAATAAATCCAGTATGGGGTAAAACCTAGAAAAGAGGTTAAATGGGAGGAACAAAGGGGGGCACTAGGCAAAATGGGGGGGAACTCAGGCGGGGACCATGAAAAGGGGCCAAAACGGGAAAATCTGGGCTGGACCATGGGGCAAGGCCAAACACATTTCGGGGCGGGATTTTTTTGAGCCAGGGGACAGGGGAAAAGGTTGCTCTGGGCGGGACCTTTACCCAGCGGCCCAGGGAAAAGGGGTTGCTCCGGGGTTTGGACCGGGGGAGCCCAGCGGAAAGGTGGATACAGGACCTCGGGGTTCTGGACCAGGGACCCAACCAGGAAACGAGTGCAACCTCTGGGCAAAACCCCTGACCACGGGGGAAAACCCGGTTTTCAGACCTCGGGGCGAACCATGAGCCCAGCAGGAAAACCCGATGCAGACCCCTTGGCGAGACCATAGCCACAGGGAAACCGGGTGCAGACGCCCCTGGGCGAACCAGGGGCCCGCAGGCAAGGGAAATCCCAAAACGCTCTGGGCGCCCCCAAAGGAACCAGCAGGCAAGGGGTTTGGCGGGAATGCTTTTGGGGCAACCATGACCAGCAGGAAAAACCCGGCGGAAACCCGCTCGGGGCCCAACCATGACCCAACGGGGAAAACGGGTGCAAAACCTCGGGCGAACCTTTGAGCCACCCGGGGGCAACGGGTGCAGACCAGGTGTCGAACCATGACCAGCGGGCAAGGGGGTGCAGACCTCGGGGGCGAACCATGACCCACCGCAACGGGTGCAAACGCTTTTTGGGCAAAACCAAAGACCACCCAGGCAATGGGTGCAAGACGTTTTTGGGGCGAACCATGAGCCACAGGCAACGGGGGCAGAGGGCTCTGGGCGAACCAGGCCCAGCATGACACTGGGTGCAAAACGTTTCAGGGCGAACCTTTACCACCCGGCAACGGGTGCAGACGCTCCGGGGGCAAATTTTTAGCCCACAGAAAAGGGGTTGCAACCCGGGGCAAACCCCTTTAGCCAGCGGGGCAACGGATACAAAACCCCCGGGGGCGAAAACCATGAGCCACGGGAAAAAGGGGTTGCAGAGGGTTCTGGGCAAACCCAAATGACCACAGGCAAGGGGTTTTCCCAGATGCTCTGGGCAAACCCAAAGACCCCAGCAGGCAACGGGTGCAGACGCCTGGGGCAAAAACCAAAGACCACAGGAAAACGGATACAGATCCCTTGGGTTTAACCATGACCACAGGCAAGGGGTGCAGACCCTGGGCGAACCATGGGGCCCAGCGGGCCCAACGGGTGCAGACGCTCTGGGGGGAAACCATGAGCAACAGGCAACGGGTGCAGACCTTTTGGCGAACCATGAGCCAGCAGGGAAAAACGGGTTGAAAGACCTCGTGGCGAACCATGACCACGGGAAAAAGGGATGCAGACCCGTGGCAACCATGGGGCCCAGCAGGCAACCCGGGTGAAAAGACCTCGGGGCAACCCAATGAGCCAGCAGGAACCCGGATGCAGACGCCGGGGGCGAACCATGACCCCCAGGAAAAGGGTGCAGACGCTTTTGGGCAAACCCAAATGACCAGAAAGGCAAGGGAAAGCAGATGCCGGGGCGAACCATGAGTCCACAGGAAAACGGGTGCAGACGCCTTGGGCGAACCATGAGCCAGCGGGCAAGGGGTTTGCAGACCTCGGGGGCGAACCATGAGCCAGCAGGCAAGGGGTGAAAGGACCCCCTCGGGCCAAACCAAAACCAGCGGGCCCCAACGGGTGCAGATGCTCGGGGGCGAACCAAGACCACAGCCAACGGGTGGCCAAGAGGGGCCCCGGGCAAAAAACCATGACCACCCGGGGGCAAGGGGGTGCAGCCCGCTCTGGGGGGGAAACCATGACCAAGAAATGCAACGGAGGGCAGAACCTTCGGGGCAAAAACCAAAAGCCACAGCAACGGATGCGAGCCTTTCTGGGCAACCAAAAAGACCAGCAGGAAGGGAGCTGACCTTTTGGGCGAACCATAAAGCCAGCAGAAAAGGGGGACGACGCTCGGGGGCGAACCATGACCAAAAGGCCCAACGGATGCGGGATGCCCTGGGCAAACCCATGAGCCAGCGGCAACGGGTGCAGACGCTCGGGGGGAAAACCAAAGAGCCAGCAGGCAAAGGGGTTTGCGGGTTTGGCTCGGGGGAAACCCAAATGACCCCAGCGGGAAAGGGGTGCAGAGGGCTCGGGGCAAAACCATGACCAGCGGCAACGAATACAATGCTTTTGGGCAAACCTTTGACCATCAGGAAAAGGGGTGCAGACGCTCTGGGCAACCCAAAGACCCAGCGGGCAAACGGGGGGCAGACCCCCGGGGCAAACCCATGAGCCAGAAAGGCCCAAGGGGGTTTCAGACCTCTGGGGTAACCGGAGCCAGCACCCAACGGGTGCAGAGCCCCTTGGGCAAACCATGACCAGCAGGCAAGGGGTGCAAACGCTCGTGGCAAACCATGAGCCAGCGGGCAACGGGTGCAGCCCGCCGTGGCAAACCAGGGGAAGCCACAGGCAAGGGGTTGGCGGGACGCTCGGGCAAACCATGACCCAAAGAAAGGAAACGGGTGAAAGACGCCGGCGAACCATGAGCCGGGCAACGGATGCAGACGCTCTGGGCGAACCATGAGCCAGCGGGGAAAACGGAAAGAAACCCTCTCGGGGCAAACCATGACCAGCAGGCAACGGATGCAGATGTTTTGGGGAAAACATGACCACAGGCAACGGATGCAAAATGTTCTGGGCAAACCATGACCCAGGAAATTTATGCAGACCTCGGGGGCAAACCCAAAGAGCAGCATAAACGGGGTTGAAAACGCCCCGGGGCAAACCCATAGCCAGAAAAGGCAAATGGATCGGGACGCTCTGGGCAAACCCATGACCCGAAAGGCAAGGGGTTTCAACGCTCGGGGCAAACCATAAACCAGCAGGCAAGGGGTCCCAGACGCTCGGGGAACCATGAGCCACACAAGGGGGTGCAGACCTCTGGGCGAACCATGACCCCAGCGGGAAAAACGGGTCAGACGCTCGGGGCCGGACCATGACCCCAGCAGGGCCAACGGGTTTGCAACCCCCGGGCAACCATGACCCCGCAGGAAAAACGGGTCCCAACACTGGGGCAAACCCAAAGAGCCAGCGGGCCCAACGGGTGCAAAACGCCAGGGCAAACCCAAAGAGCCGGGGACAGACAGACACTCTAAAAGGGGGGCAGATTCCCCCAAAACCCCGGAATCCATGGTCAGTTCATTTCTGTAACGTTTTTGGGGGTTTCGGGGACAGCCCTTATGTCGGGGCCCAAACCCGGGAAAAAAACCCCGGGTGTGGCCCCTGTGATCCCCGGGCAGGCAGGTGGTAGCTGGATGACCACCCGGGGAGGGGGAGTCTGGGGGCCCCCGGGTCTTCGCCAAGCCCGCCGCAAGCCGATGGACTTGGCTGCAAAACCCCCGGGCCCGCTACCCCTACGGGGCCCACCTGCGGGGGACAGCCGATTTTGCAGGACAAAACCCACAGGAACATAGGAGAAACCCCCAAAAAGGGCAGGTAAAACGTACTCAGGAACACAGCAGGATACAGGAGGGATAAACGTACACATAACACAACCCGGATAAAGGGAGGAACTGGAAAGGGTTTAAAAACAGGGAGGTAAAAGACCAAACAGGTTTCCAAGGGAGGACAAAAGGGCATTTCCCGAGACATCAGACATAACAGGAGACAGACAGAAAAAACAAGGGGCCCCAATGGACAGAAATGAAAAACCCAAAATCTCCAGGGGTTTAAGTCCAGAATACGGCAGGAGCTCAAGATGGAAACAAACAAGACAAGCAACAGACTGGGAATGAACAAAAGATACAGACAAAAACTTCCCTCTTATAGCAAGAGGTTTTAGAGGGGGAAGAGGGGAAAGGGGCACAGAACAGGAAACAATAAATAGGGAGGAAGCTGCCGGGACGCCCCGCCCTAGGAGGGGACAGTGCACAGACAGGAACCCCGGAAGCAACAAGACGGACAAGGCAACAAGTACATAGCAGAACAAGGGTTCCGTAACCCCTGGGACAGGGAGCCCCCCGCAGAGACATGGCAGGGACGGACAGGGCCCACGGTCCAAGGCAGGAACCGCGGCATTTAACCGTGAAAAGCAACACATATGGCCCAGGGTGTCCCTGCAAATATCACTGAGTTTTCTAGTGTTTAAAGGGGCTTTTAAAAAAGCGACTGTCCCTCTGTAAACAGGGCTTCCCAGATCATAACATCAGCATTTGGGGCAATGTGTAGCCCCACTGCAAAGACAGGATTGGAGTGCTTACCACAATGCCTCCATGCTTGCACCCAACTGTTGCGAAAAACAATACGGTTCCAGTCCACAGTGTCATGGTTCACCCTGTGGTCCCTGTTATGGATTGTCAACATGCCCTTCCCCCCCTTTTTCTGCCCGGGGGGCTTCCAGTAACCGTGCTCACAGCGGCCAAATTGTCCCCGGGACTAGTTACTTTACCTTTTCCCAAACTCCCCCACTGTTTCTGCGGGGGCCAGCAGCGGTGCCCGCCGGCAGATACAAGTCTCCTATCCTTCATCGGGCTCCCTGGTGTCCTGTGCATGCACAAGCGCCCCCTAGGGCGTGCATGGCACTACTTTTCTATTTAAAGGGACAGTGTCCCAATTACCTGCTCCGTGACCTGTGGCCCCTGGCTACTTAAGCAACTTCCTGCCTTTGTCCCAGCATCAGTTCTTCCATGGAGCTTAACCCCTGTTTGCGGAGCTTTTTCTGACTTAACCCTCGAGTTACCTGTGTATACCTGCATTAACCCTTCGCTATGAAGCTCATCAGTTCCCTGCTGTCCCTGATGTTGTACTAGTCTGCTACTACCTGCTGTTATCTTCTGCTGTATCTAGTCCGCTACCTGCTTGGGACTGCATGACTTATCCATGGCTATACGCTTATATGCCCTGTCACCGCTACCTCTGTCCAGTGTCCTGTCCTGCACTTCGGCTATCACCGCGAGTTATTCCATGTGTGCTCATGGTGGTCCAGAGGATCCGTAATACCGGGCGTTTCTAACCTTTGCATTACTACACACTAATAGTCCAGGTTTCACATTCACAACCCCACCACAAGCGAAGGTGATGGTGGCTGGCTCTCATTGGCAGTACATGTAATGGACACCAAACCTCTGTCTGCTATCATCTGTGTCTAGATAGTGGTCAAGGAAGCTGTGAGAGCTGCTGCTGCTTTTCAGCTTTTTAATTTAATAGGTAATAAAAAGTCATGTCCATGAAAAATGGTACCAATAAAAATTTCAACTCATCCCGCAAAAAAAAAAAATCCACACAGCTCAGTAAACATAAAAATAAAAAAGTTATGGTTCTCAGGCTATGGTGATGCACAAACATGTTTTCCTTTTTAAATAAGTTTTGTGTAAAAGCAGTAAAACATAAAAAATACAAATTGGGTATCTCTGTAATCATATCGACCTACTGAGTAAAGCTAGCATGTCATTTATACGGCACGGTGACCGCTGTAAAAAATAAAAAACACTATCAGGATTTCTGTATTTTGTTCAAAACATCTCACAAAAACCTTGATAAAAAGTAACCAAAGAATCATATGAACCCCATAATGGTACCAACAAAAACGTCAGCTCATCACACAAAAAACAAGCCCGTAATCAGTTCCGTATATGGAAAAATAAAAAACGTATAGCTGCTAGATTATGACAATATAAGAACTACATTTTTGACAAATGTATTTCTATCATGTAGTAATAAAACATAAAAACTATGTATTTGTACCAACCCGCAGAGTAAAGTTATCATGTCATTTATACCGCACGGCGAATGCTGTAAAAATGAAACAAAAAAAAACAATGGCGGAACTGCATCCCCCCATTTACAAGACCTAATGCTAAAAAAAACCTATGGAACACCTGTGTGCCCAAAAGCACAATACACCCCTGATGAGATCCATGAGGGGTGTTGAATCCAAAATGGGGTGACTTCTGGAAGGTTTCACCTGTTCTGGTACATTGGAGACTTTGCAAATGCGACATGGCCCCCGCCAAAATCTGTGTTCCAAATGCCAAATAGCGGTCCCTCCCTTGTATACACTACTATGCAGCCAAACAGCAGTTTATACCCACATATAGGGTATTGACAAACTCGGAAGAAATTGTGTAACAAATTTTGGGGAGTATTCTTTGTAAGAATGAAACCTTTTCAGCTAAAATTGCAGATTGTTGGAATTTTTTTTTCATTTTCAGCCTAATGCTTGAAAAAATCTGTGAAAAACCTGTGAGGTCGATATAGTCACTACACCCTGAATATATTCCTTAATGGGTGTAGTTTCCAATATGTGGTCCTTTAGGAATGTTTATTAAGTTTTAGCATCTTAGGGTGCCCGCAAACTTGGAATGGTGTCTAAAGAAAATTGTAATGAAAATGAGACTCCAGAGTCCAGTAGGTGCTTCTCCTACTCTGAGGATTGTAGGAGTCAGAGAGCATGTTAGGGCCATATATCTCTAAAAACAGCAGAATCGGGGGAATCAATGTTGAGTTCCCTGGTAACATCTACTGCGTACCAGTGTAATGGATACAAATTGAAAATCTTCAGATAAAATTACATTTTGAAATTTCTCCTCCCCTTTGCTTTAATTTCTGTGAAACCCCCAAAGGGTTAACTAACTTCCTAAATGCTGTTTGAGTAATTTAAGAGGTGCAGCATCTTTGATGGATTAATTTATGGGGGTATCTAACATACAGGCCCCACAAAGCCACGTCAGAATTGGACTTGTCCCTAAAAAGTCAGTGTTGCAAATTTTCTTGAAAATGTGAAAAATAGTTAGGAAATTTCTAAGCAAATTTTTCCAAATTTTCAAAACATTTTGATATTTTTCACAAATAAACAAGGATTGTATGGACAAAAAACTCTTACTAACCTAAAACACAATGTGTCACAAGAAAACAATCTCTTAATCACATGGAAAGGTAAAAGTATTAAAAAGTTATTCCAACATAAACTGACATATGTCAGATTTGAAAAATGGGGCTCAGTCTTTTTATTCAAAACTGGCTGCATCCTTAAGGGGTTAAATATCTTAACAAATTTGGCATAAAGTATATATTCTAGTCTTTTTATCAAAACATACTAAGTCAATCTGCTTCTGCAATATTAAAAAACGTGTTCTATAAATAATACATAAAACCTGTATTTTTTAGGAACCTTCTTTCAAGTTACTAAATTTAGGTTCACTTTAATTACAGACTCACAAAGTGACTTTGGGTATCTAACTTAGAAGTTCAGATGAGCTGCTCCATCTCTTCAGCACAGGTCTAGGGATTTAATTAAAAGATTTCAGCTTTCACAGACATAGACAATATTTTGGCTTTTTTAAAGGTAAGGCGGAGTTGAGCAGCAGAAGATTCATTAGTACTATCAGTAAGTCATTATTCATAGACATAAATAAGGTGGCAGCTACAAAATAATATCCTTCTAAAATGACCTTACTTGACAGATAATTCTAGACACACTCACACAGCGAATTTAGAAGTTAGAGTGATATATGGAAAAGCCAATTAAATGTGAAGCTGTCTCTATAACATTTTCTTGTTTTCACAGAAACATTTTTCAGGTACTCTCTTTTATCTATTTCTTTGTAAGATATTATATTAGACATTTTTGTTCAACGCAGTCGATCAGTTTTCTAACAATACAGAACCCAACCCTACATTACAATGCAGAAAAATACAGGCTACTAATTTTGTACTATAACTTAACAAAACATTGACACTATATATATATATATATAATATTATATATATAAAATATATATATATATATATATATATATATATTATATATATATAATAAAATATATATAAATATATATATATATAAATTATATAAAAATTTATATATAAAATAGTGGTGTGTGTTAAATATAAATAAAATATAATAAATATATAAAAATATAACACAGTACAAAAACTACTATCTATCTATCTATCTATCTATCTATATATATGCAGTGTCACTGTATGTTAATTTACTGTATGTCAATGTATGTTAAGTTATATTACGAAATTAAAGTACGTCATCTGAACATACTCTTAGTATCAGGATCAAGGAGGCAACCCTGGTTTGTACAGACAGAGACAGTGACACAAGGCGTAAAAGTCCAAAATCCAAGCAATTCCTGTGTTTTTAAGCAAATTAAACAAAAACAAAGCCTTAAAGGGGATTTGCCAACAGACCAAGTACTGACCTCCTTTCAGCATGAGAGCAAGATGTAAACAAATCACCCTGAGTCATGAAGCTGCAGTGGAGAGAGGGAGAGGGGAGGGGGGAGTGAGGAATCCAAGGGAGCCTCTCAAAACTTAAGTGAACTAATAAACAGTACAACAGGGGATTCAATACAGCAAGACACAGAGCCTCAGACGGCACTGTCAGGAGAAACCTTATCTGCTAAGAACTAATGTAATGAAACAAATCACAGCTGACAGAGACCACACAGACACACCACAGCCAGAGCACAGAGCCTGCATAAGGGGATCCTGTGACATGTTCACTCAAATAATCAAAATATAACTTTGAATTCTGTATACAAAAGAGAACACCTATTCTACACAGCAGCTTGAAAGCTTCTTCATCAGATAAAGCAGGGATCTAATAAAAACTACACTAGTTATTCTGTATACAAAAGAAAACATATTGCTACCCGTGCCTTAAAAGACCATTCATTTTGCCTGTCATCAGATAAAAAAGTGATTTACGCAAGCGCGGCCTTTCAGCTCCTGGGTCGTGACTAGGGGGGAAACTTTGAGGTAACCAAGGGGGATTGAGAAATGCTGTAGCTCTCAGAGTTTTTCACTTTTTTTTAATCACATATATTTTGAAAAGTGATTAAATACCCATTTTTGGAGTGTTCCCACGTCAACATTACATGGTGGCAAAACCCCTTAACTTCAGACTAAACATAAAACAAAAAATCCCCAGCAAAATTTTCCCGGGGTTTTTTTCAGCCGTATTGCGTCGCATATTGTACTAGCTAGCGCGTACTTCTAAAGCGTGTGGGGGAGGGAGGGCATGGCACATTCACTTCTATTATTCCCGGCATGTAAATCCGGGAAAACTGACTTTCACTTTTTTCCCCCCGGGTGTTCAATATCATGGGGGAAATGGGCGAAAATTCATAGCTCCTAGAAAATGAATTACCGTAATTTCGGGGTGCTTTTCAGGCGGATTGCAGCGCAATTATGTGCCAAAATACACCCCGCAATTACAACGTATGAACATGCACTTACTAGACATAGATTTAGTTTTGGCTAGACTCACACAAAAAAAACATTCTTTACTCCATTTATTGTCCCTTTAAAAAATTTTCACAACCTTCTCCTTGTGCGATAGCCAAATTAGGTAGAAAGCGCATATACATATGCCGATGAGAAATTAGCAACATCAAAGTACGATAATATCAAAGCAAATCTAATGTTTATTTATTGGTGTATACAAATTTAATACCTTTTGATTTAAAAAGGCGTGACGATATTAAAATATTCCATGCATCATTATTACATCATTAGATCATTACTGTCAGTTTATACCCCTAGTCATAAATCATTTATTTTATTGGTAGTTTGAATTTTATATCTTTGTACAGTTGCATATCTTCATAACGTGTTCTACTTCTAGCTGCATTTAGCTTGCTATTTCTTGCTTAGCTTTGCAGAAGCATTGTTACAAGCAATATAAAGAATACTTTATTTTCAAGGCAGCCGTTTACTGGCAAATTACAGGAAGTTAGTAGAGATTTAAGGGAAAAAGGAAGTAGACATGAAAGTCCCAACAATAAAACAATGCATAAAGTATAAAGGATTTACAAATGAATCATAATTATTGCCTTATACCAGTATGACTTTCCTTTTTAACAGTGGGTTTCCCCAAAAACCCCCACTTACATATTGAAGGTGAAGTTTTTATGGGCCGAACCACCTCCCCTGGAAATGATGGGTAGCCTCCCACCCATCACTTTGACCACTACAGGAAAAACCAACCCGGATAAGCTGTCTGTACGCTTCTTTTTTTTGTGGTTGATTAATGAGGTAATATGTTTATCACAAAATGTATTTTTCCTTGTTTTTTGGGGGGGGCAAGTTAAGACTACATTTTCACTTTATCTGCACTACCTAAGGGTAACATGATTGGAGATCTTCCAGCATATCTATCTAAGAAGCTCAATAGAGTTTTTCTGGCCAATTATACGGCAGAGGAGTATTCTTTTTCTGTTTGGAACATGTTTTTTTTTTTTTTTTCCAATCATTAAAAAACATCAAAGACTCCACTTTTTAACCTTGTTCAAGACAAAACATTTGCAACTGTATATAAATACGGTGGCAAAATGTATGTTTAGGATATAGATCTGTCAGCACTATGAAAACATACAAACCAAACAATACCTGAACATGATGTAAACTTAATATCTAAACGTGAAGTAAACAATCAAAAGTAATTAATCTCCGTTTTTTAGGGAAAAACACACTCTGTTTTAAACTGCTGTCCCCTTTCCAGATTCACTCCCCGCTCTAGTAAGACAAGGAGCCAAAAGATAGGTGGAGAGCAGGATGGTAACCAAAGAAACCCTTTTTTTCACTTAGACAATACAATCCTCTTATCCATGACCAGGGAAAAAACAAAAGAAAATGGTTGAAAAAGCTTGTTCATACATTTTAAAAAAATCTTTAAGTGAATAACCCTTTTAACTTTTAGTGAGCAATGTGTATTTTATACAAGTACTAGAAGGTTCATAGATCCACTTATAATGCCTTTTCCTCTTCAGAAGTTACAGAATTTAGGTACTGTGTAACCCCTTAACGACACAAGGTGTAAATTTACGTCCCAGTGCCAGTAAGGGGCTTCGCAATGGGATTGCGTCGTGATCCCACTATACAGCTGGCGAGTGAGGGCTGCTAATTATAGCAATTACACCCACTGGTTATAGCACAGGATGGAGCCGGCGCCATCCCGTGCTGTTTAACCCCTTAAACGCAATGTCAATCGCGGGCGCGGTGTCTAAATGAATGAGAAACGGTGCTGTGCCCAGGCATGAAGTAGTAAAACCCCACATTTACCCCAATGCTTTGTCTTACAATCATTTAAACTGTAAAATGATCATGGCTCCTAGTGGTCAAGCACTTTAGGCGGACTTAATGTTAAAGTAAAAAAAATATATATATATTAAAAGTTCAAATAACTCTTCTTTTGCCATTTTACAAATAAAAAAATAAAATAAAAAAAGAACATATTTTGTATCTCGTGTCAAAAAGCCATCTATAAAAATATGATATAATTTATCCCGCACAGTGAACACTGTAGAAAAAAAATTCCAAACCCCAAGATTGTAGTTTCTTGGTCATTTTAGATCCCCTAAAAATTAAAAAAGAAGTGATCACAAAAGTCGCATCTATCCCAAAATGGTACCAATAAAAAGTACAATTCAGGACGCAAAAAATTCCCCCTTACTCAGGTGTATAGATGGAAGTGCAAAAAAGTTATTGGTCATAGAAAATGGTGCTGCGGCACAATTTTCAAAAGTAGAAAATGTTTGGATTTTTTTATGGTGCTATAGCATAACACAAACCCTACATGTGTGGTGTTACCGGAATCGTATCAACCTGAGAACACACTATTTATACTGGAGAGTGAATGGCGTAAAAAAAACCCCCTCAAACATGGCACAAGAACTTTTTTCACATTTTTCCCCACTTACATTTTTTTTGCGGTTTCCCAGTATATTCTATGGTACGATAAATGACGCCATTTGTATATTTTGTCCCGCAAAGTAAAATCCCTCATATGCCTATGTAGATGGCTCTTGGAAGGTGAGTAGAAAAAACGAACATGTTAATGAAAAAAAATGCTTGGTCCTTAAGGGGTTAATGACTAAACTGAATGTGTGAGCTTTGGTGCCAATGTCGTATCTCAGGGTGACTCTCTTGGGTTGCTCGCAGGATCGGTGCATGGCCCTATTAGGGAACGGAGTCTAAGTAACACCAGGGGCCACATGTATTTAAACTGTCTAGGTCTAAAATTCCCTTTCTTGCCCATAGCAACCAATGGGAGCACTATATGAATTGAAAGGTGAGCTTTGATTGGCTGCTATAAGCAACAAAGTTTTAGACCTAGACAGTTTTCAAACATGTGGCCCCAGGTCTTTACCCTCAAGACCAACTAAGGGGCTTGGACATTGCTGATGGATACCCCTGTGCAGTCTTCCATGGCAAAAGTGAAACTAAATCACTGCAAATAGGGACGCACATGTGAAGGGTATTTATAGAAAATATTTTTTGTCTTTCTAGTTTGTTGTTTTGGGTTTCTGCTTGCACAGCAAGGTCAGCCTATTAAAACCAGTTTGATTATACAGCAGTGCCAAACAATTGTGCAGCAAAGAAAATGTTACATAACATGCAGACCTTGTGTGCTTGTGAAGACGTTAAAAAGGTTTCTCACCATACTGTTTCACAGAGGCTGTTCTTTACAGCCAGCTTTAGGCTCTCACTACCTGTTCAGGATCTGCTATTCCTAGTTAGATGGACATTGGTAACAAAAGGCCTTTAACAGTAGAGCAGATGAGTTAAAATGTGTCAGTAACATAGATAAACAAGCTCCTGTGCTGCTGATAACACACAGCAGGGAGTGACCACACTATGGTCAGCCAAGGGAGCTAGAGCTAAGAGAGCACTGCTTGGTGACCTAGAGAAGATTAAGTACACAAGCAGGAGATAAGATCTGCTCTAACTCTGAACAGAAGCAAAATCAGATCAGCAATGTATTTGTTAATAGTCTTTGATTACTTTTGTCTACAAATTTAAAGCCAAACATTGTGGTTACAATTCCCCTTTAAATATTAGTAAGGGGAGATAGCCCAGAAAATTTAAAAATCAAGGTTTTCTCTACTGGGTTTGAATAAGTTTACTAACTTGTTTCCCAGCACTTTTGGTCCCACGACACAGTTGCTCCAAAATCACTCATGTCTAATTCTTGGTTCATTGTCACATAGTGTAGTGCTAAGAGATTTATTGACCATCCGGAATCCATATTGACAGTATCACTTTAAGAATTATAGATGATAATAGCTAGTCTTTAGCTGTAATTTTCCTAGCGCTTGGTAAAAAGTTAGTGAGAAACAGTAAATTGACACAGAGGTTTGTTATCAGGGTCTCTCACATGACTATGTTGTTGTGGGAGCGTTTTACCGAGTAGCCACATTGCTCTGTGCTGGTATAAACAATTACTACCCAGCGATGTTTAGAGGGAAATCATGGGAACCCAGGTGTTCAGCATCAAGTCATGGGTTTTTTCCAGTGCCAGGTTAACCTCTTAAGAACTGGCCATTCGAAGGAGGGGGGCCTTATACTGGAAAAGTACTGATCTGTCAGTTTGCATAACACTTGGTTACGCAGGCATTTGTTTCAAGTGAGATATAAGCTGAGAAAGTTTGCTGCGAAGTTAGAAGTAGCTGTACCTGTGGGCTATAAAGGGACGCCTCGCCGCCACAGTGTGGATCCCAGGTAGATCTCTCTATCTTCGCTGGCCGCTTCTCCCAGCTGATGTTACAGATAGATGATGCTGATAAGATGCCTGGTGAAGCTTGGACCTGTATATGGGGGCAGCCATGCACGGTGTCGATCTCAGGATTATCTCTCTATCTCCGCTGGTCCATGTTACCAGCTGATGCTGATAGATGATGCTTATAAGATGCCTGATGAAGCTTTGACCCATATATAGGTGTGATGTAAGTATTTGTAATCCATATTATGCGTGCTTTGCCTTCGTAACCAATATTATGCGTGCCTTGCCTTTATAATCTATATTATGCAAAAGTATATACAATATCACACTATCTTCTTGTAGTTTTATGTAATCATTGAGTTACTCATATAATAAAGTAAATAAAGCGTTGGATGTTGCCTTCTTTAAAGCCGTATCGGACCCACACAAAGAGTTGGCAAAACACATAGGTAACCCACGTGTGGTACTGCAGTGAAAGTGACATCGGTGCTACAGTGCCACAAAGACTGGAAGCACAAGGAAATGGGTGAGTTAACTCAAAGTTGATTAAAAAACATAACCCCAATTTAGGGATAGGATTATGGTTACGGACAATTTTTTAGAGAATTTAGCCAAAGATCAATTCAGGCCGACTTTAGATTAAGGTCGAATTTGAAGCTCAAAACTCCCCATGAACACAGCCCTTGTTTTAAAATGCAGCTACATTATGGCCCACTTGTGCCACCCATGTATTGCATAGATTGCCATTCATCTAAATGCCCACCACCTATTGCAACATCTTCCCTGCAGCCCTATGGTTTGGTTCCTCTGTTAGTTTTCCCTTCTATGAAAATCTTGGTGTACATAAGAAATGTTAGTACACACAACCTTTATTTAATTATGACTACATTTAAATAACTCAAAAACATGTACCTATCTACTGTACAGAAAAAGTTGCAGTATATAGTGTTTGGCCACTCAATAGAGGACTGTAGCTACGAGCTATATATTTTTCAGTGCATAGGCCTCTCTATTGAGTCTTAGTTATATCTCCACATAACACATTTATTAAATACAATTAGCTTCAATTCTAGTTTTAGAGTGGATAAAATGGAAAGGTAATTTATTAAACCAATCAAAGAAAGAAAGTGCCATGTCATCTACAGAAAAAGCTTTGAAATGTTACACTGTATTTTAATTTAGCAAATTATTTTGTGAAGCAAATAGTGTTTCAGAATTAATTGAATTAGGGGATATTATACAGTGTCAAATGCCTCATATTAACATTCACACTCAGTAAACATTTTGTGCACATGACTATAGCTGCAAACTTTAGAATAACTTGAAAAATTATAGAATGACAAACATGATGTAAGGGACCGGTCAGGAACACACGAGAAGACACAGACTGAGTGAGGGCCTGACGCTGGTCCCAACCACTGTCCCTGCCTTTTGGGGTTACCCGACTCCTTAAAAGGCCAGCCCCAACCAGAAGACTGAACACTATACTGAATACGTGTAAACACAAGACACAGACAAACAAATATAAAACACAATAAGGGAACGTCAAGCAAGCAAGGTTGGCAGCAGGCGTGCAGCGCAGTACAAAATCAGGAGACAGAAGAGAAAAAACGTAAGACGAGCCAAGTCGGTAACTGTCGGGCAATGCGGTACAAAATCAGGAGGAGAAGGATAGTCAAAAGCCAAGCAAAGTCAGGTAACCAGAAAATCCAACAACAGAACAACAAGCACAGGTATAGGAAGGACCCAATATAACAGGCACAGGGGACAGTTAAGGGAATCCTTAAATAGGGAACTGGTGAACACAGAGCAGTGGTGATTGGTGGAAAGAACACCAAACCAGATAGGGAAACAAAACTGTCAAAGAGGAACACAGTTTAACTAAAAGGGTGCTGGAGGATTCCTGGGCACGGGCGTTGGCCAGTAATCAATTAACACACAGGGAAGGAAGGACTCAGTTCACACTGGTAACAAAGAATACAAAGTATTATGTTAAAAACCATGGTTTTCGTCGCAACAGCCGTGGCCGGCGACCACCACTCGCCGCTGGGGCCCTGACGCGCATGAACCGGACCTCACCCCCCATTTAGGAGGGGCCACCGGACCCTCCACCGACCCTCCAGGTTTGGTGAAGTTTTCCCTTTACCAGCTTGGGGGTATATTTTACTGATGGGATTCGAAGACGGAGCCTTTCTGGTCTGTCAACGTTTTTTATTGATTTGTTTTAATTGGGCGTTTTTTAGAGTCTTATGACTCCTAGCCCAGACTGTGCACAGTCGTTTAATGGCGGATTCAATTTTAGTTTCACAACCTGTAACGGCGAAACACGTGAGGTGGAAACCATCGTCACAGCAAAAGTGGAGCTGCTCGGAAGGAGCAGAACTTGGTATGTCTGTAGTCGAGGACACAATATCTGAATTCACGGTGGCAAAAACTACTCCCGGAGAAAGAATATTTTCAGGTTCCTCAATATACCGGTACATAGATTCTCATTCCGGGGCAGAATAGTTGAGCTCTGCCCCCGGAGAGAGGTCTATAGTGCAAACATGCTGGTGCAGAGGCAGTTTATCCACCACTTCTCCATCAAAGCCGCCATTGTAAACGGAATTACATTCTGAAATCTCGTGAGTATCCATTACAGCACACACCAAGGAGAGCGCTGTCTTCGAATGAGAACCACACGAGTCCCCCCATTTGATCAACTCTGTGGTCCTCCAGTCGAATACAGGATTATGGAGGCGGAGGCAGAGCAACCCAAGAATAATATCCGCAGTGAGTTTCTCTATGACATAAAAGGAAAGCTTTTCAGTATGTGAACTCCCAACATCTAAAGTGATCTCTGCAGTACGAAATTTTATTCTTCCTCCGGTTAGGGAGGTCAAATCGATACTTGAACTGAAAAGGGAGAACACAATGGAACTAGTTCCAACCCTAAGGCTTGAGCAACAGCCATGCTGATAAAACTAGCTGCAACACCTGAGTCAATCATGGCTCGACAAGCAAACCTCTAGGAACTAGAAACCAAGGTTACGGGCAAAACAAACTTGTTATTAGAGTTAGGAAGTACATCCGAGTTACCTTCCTGGAAGTTGTTCATGCATTTGGTGTTTCCTCGGGGTGACTTGGGCCTAGTCGTACAGTTTCTCAGAAAATGGTCCGGTTTCCCACAATAAAGGCACAAGGCGTTCTCCAACCGGTGTCTCCTCCTGGTGGCAGCAGATATGCAACCCAACAACATGGGTTCTTCTCCAGAAGACTGAGTGGGAGATGGAAGAGAGGGACTCTCCAAGAAGTTAGAAGGAGGTTTTACAGGAAAGCCTGGCTTGAGCTGAAGAACCAAACCCCCTTGCTTTTCCCTGCGTCTCTCCCTTAGTCTTCTGTCAATAGTTACGGCTAAAGTCATGAAGTCATTTAGGGTCTCAGGGGTTGGGTGGCTGACCATAGCATCTTTTACAGCATCAGACAGCCCTTGCCTGAAGAGGGTTTTTAGAGGTTGGTCAGACCACCCGGTCAACGTACACCATTGGCGGAACTCGGAACAGTAGTATTCGGCCGAGCGACGGCCTTGCTGAATAGATAACAGCTGAGATTCCGCCCATGTCGCACGGTTGGGATTATCATAAACATGGCCTAGAGCTAAAAAAAATCTGTCCACTGATCTCCACTCAGGGGCTTCAGGGGGTATAGCTAATGCCCAATCCTGAGGTGGGCCCTGGAGGAGAGACACAACAATTGCTACTCTTTCAGCCTCATTGGAAAAATAATTGAAGGATTCCCGGAAGGTTCGGAATCTGTCAGGATTACCATCAAAGCGATCCGGTAGCAGCATCTTAGATTTCTGACGGGTGCTTGGATCCACAAAAGCAGGGGCAGGTAGGGACACAGATGGGGCCGTTATGGCGTCCAGACGCTGCGAAATTTTATTCATAAGCCCTACCATGCCCTGAAATTGGGTCGTCAACTCGTCCAAGCAGTCAGTGACCGACAAGTCGGTGCTCATGTTGAACTGCCGGGGAAGTTGACGGGAATATGGGCCTGTTATTATGTAAGGGACCGGTCAGGGACACACGAGAAGACACAGACTGAGTGAGGCCCTGACGCTGGTCCCAACCACTGTCCCTGCCTTCTGGGGTTACCCGACTCCTTAAAAGGCCGGCCCCAACCAGAAGACTGAACACTATACTGAATACGTGGAAACACAAGACACAGACAAACAAATATAAAACACAATAAGGGAACGTCAGGCAAGCAAGGTTGGCAGCAAGCGGGCAGCGCAGTACAAAATCGGGAGACAGAAGAGAAAAAACGTAAGACGAGCCAAGTCGGTAACTGTCGGGCAATGCGGTACAAAATCAGGAGGAGAAGGATAGTCAAAAGCCAAGCAAAGTCAGGTAACCAGAAAATCCAACAACAGAACAACAAGCACAGGTATAGGAAGGACCCAGTATAACAGGAACAGGGGACAGGTAAGGGAATCCTTAAATAGGGAACTGGTGAACACAGAGCAGTGGTGATTGGTGGAAAGAACACCAAACCGGATAGGGAAACACAACTGTCAATCAAAGAGGAACATAGTTTAACTAAAAAGGTGCTGGAGGATTCCTGGGCACGGGCGTTGGCCAGTAACCAATTAACACACAGGGAAGGAAGGACTCAGTTCACACTGGTAACAAAGAATACAAAGTATTATGTTAAAAACCATGGTTTTCGTCGCAACAGCCGTGGCCGGCGACCAGAACTCGAAGCTGGGGGTCTGTTGGGCATGATCATGACACATGAGCCCCATGAAAGATTAGCTTGAGGTTTTCACTATTCAGATCTTAGAAAGTCAGTGAATTACTATTTCTATTCATGTCATCAAAAGCAGAATAACATGTTTTTGGTAATTATGCAACTAGTTGCCAATTTCTTTCTATGACATTTTATCACACAGATATTGCTAAAGTCTGATCACTGCGAGGTAGGAGAAGGTATAAAATATTCAGCAACTTTCAGAAAATTTTATTTTTCAGAGAATAGAGTATAAGACAATAAACAATGCTAAATGAGCGGTTGTAGATTTATACAGGCAAACAGGCATATAACAGTTTACATAACAAACCTTGCAACTGCTATAAGATCCGAATTGACCGGATCATTTTTTCTATTGGGTAAAAAAAGTGCATTCACCTTTGTAACAACACTAGTGGACTCCAAACAACAAACAAGCCAAACAGGGAAGTACATAGGCGTGGAGTAAGTAGAGACTGCACATGCGGGATCAATCCAAAAACAAGACAGTAATAGTGATAACTGACCTGCACATGCGGGATCAATCCAAAAACAAAACAGTAATAGTGGTAACTGACCCAAACTAACTATCCCTAAATCTTCCCCTAAGGGTGCTTTCACACAGCGCAGTTTTGGTGCAGATTTAACTGCGCTCCCATTAAACTGCATTATTACCAGCCAGCTTTCTTCACTTATCTAAACTGTTTGGAAAGTGAGTAATCAATTAGTGCATTTGTAATCCATAAGACTTCAAACACAGTCATTCATTACTTACTTGAAACACTTTTCTGGACAATTTACACAACTGAAAGAAGCTTGCTGGTAATAAAGGCAGTTTAATTGGAGCGCAGTTTAAATGGCACCAAAACTGCGCTGTGTGAAAGCACACAAGGTTAACCATCCAATAAGACGGAAAATCCAGCGAATCCATTTATCATCACTTTATTCCATAGTGTATATCAGACAGGACAGTGAACATATAGCATACATAACGCCAACGCGGTTTGGTCCTCTTTGGGTCCTTGATCATGCTGTGATCAAGGACCCAAAGGGGCCCAAAACGCGTTGGCGTTATGTATGCTACATGTATGCAGTAGGGAGATGGAGAAAGTTCCGCAAAGTCAACTATCACTGCAGCCCTCCACCAGTCAGGGCTTTATGGCAGAGTGTGCCGACAGAAGCCTCTTCTCAGTGCAAGACATATGAAAGCCGCATACAGTTTGCAAAAAAACACATGAAGGACTCCCAGACTATGAGAAATAAGATTCTCTGGTCTGATGAGATGAAGATTGAACTTTTTGGTGTTAATTCTAAGCGGTATGTGTGGAGAAAACCAGGCACTGCTCATCACCTGCCCAATACAATTCCAACAGTGAAACATGGTGGTGGCAGCATCATGCTAAGGGGGGGTGTTTTTCAGCTGCAGGGACAGGACAACTGTTTGCAATTGAAGGAAAGATGAATACAGCCATTTACAGAGATATTCTGGATGATAACCTCTTCCAGAGTGTTCTGGACCTCAGACTGGGCTGAAGGTTCTTCTCCTAACAAGACAATGACCTTAAGCACACAGCTAAAATAATAAAGCAGTGGCTTCAAAACAACCCTGTGACCAATCTTGACTGGCCCAGCCAGAGCCCTGACCTAAACCCAATTGAGCATCTCTAGAGAGACTTGAAAATGGCTGTCCACCAACGTTCACCATCCAACCTGAGGGAACTGGAGAGGATCTACAAGGAAGAATGGCAGAGGATCCCCAAATCCAAGTGTTAAAAACTTGTTGCATCATTCCCAAGAAGCCTCATGGCTGTTCTAGCTCAAAAGGGTGCTTCTACTGAACACTGAGCAAAGGGTCTGAATACTTAAGACCATGTGATAGTTCAAATGTTCTTGTTTAATAAATTTGCAAAAAATCTACAATTCTGTTTTTTTTTCTTTCAAGATGGGGTGCAGAGTATACATTAATGAGCAAAAGAAAGAACTTTTTTGATCTTACCAAATGGCGGCAATGAAAAAAAGAGTGAAAAATGTAAAGGTGCCTGAATACTTTCCGTACCCACTGTACCTACATACTGGGGGACCTATATACTAACCTACCATGGAGACCTAAATACCTACTAACTTACTGGGGGGCTCTATATACTTACCTACTTGGGGGACTTATATACCTACCAACCTACTGGGGGACCTATAGATCTATCAACCTACTAGGGGGACCTATAGACCTACCAATCTACTAGGGGAACCTAGACCTTCCAACCTATTGAGGGGAAATTGAGACCTACAAACCATGGTGGGATGAAAGCTATACATCTTCCAACTTATTGGGGGGACCTATATATCTACAAACCTACTAGGAGAACCTATATACCTACCAACCCACTGGGGGATCCTATATACCTACTAACCTGCTGACGGGACAGATACACTGACCTCCATATTGGCTAACCTATATACCAACCAATCTACTGGAGGATGCTAAACACTTTTCAACCTAATAGGGGCCCTACCAACCCACTATAAGGACACTAATCAAGCTACTATGGGACCTATGTGCCTACCTACCCACTGGGGCAACCTATGAACCTACCTACTGGGGGGCCCTATATACCTCCCTAGCTATATATTTTTTTTCTTCGTAAAAATACATGCCACAGTTCACGATGTGGCATGAACAATACTCTGTGTACCCATCCCAATTAAGTAAAACATAACACAGAGGGCAGATGCCCCAGATGTTTTAGGACCCTAGCAATGCTCCTGCCTATACCTGACCCTAAAGCTAATCCTCAACACTATCCCAAAGCTACAACTAACAACAATACAAAAAGGAGCTGTAGGACCCAGCGACTTCCTGTCAAGGCACAGCAGGAACTAAACTAAAACAAAGTGATATTCTCAAGGACTACAAACTCCAGAACTTAGTCAAATGGAATTTAGGCATAAAAAGAAGGGATACTAAAAGTGGACACAACTCAACTAGACAGGTGCACCCAGGTCAGTTGACATGCAAAGATCCTGAGCAACTGCCATGCAACCACTTCAAAAAAATATACAGAGCAGAACACAAATATAACATAGAAACTCATGCTGATATAATAAGCAGGAAAGAATGAAATTGCAGGAGCTGGAATTTTTACTAAGAACAATGGGCACACATTTCGCCGAATATTTCGGTGTCAGTTGCGCTTAATACGCAGCGAGATGCGCGCTGCAATTACGCTAATCTATAGCTCTCATAGAGAACTATGGATTACACATCATCCCCCCCACGCGTACAATGCGATCATATTGTACGCGTGGGGAGATGACATGCTAATTATTCGCTGCGATTATGCGCTGTGAATAATGCATGTGAATGCATTCAGTGCGACTCCCAAAACACCCGGCGTATTGGGACGCGTACTGTACGCGCCGCAATTACGCCGTGTGAACATACCCTTAGAGTGCACTGCTGTTGTGAGGCACAAAAGGCATTGTTTTGTGGTGGACATGTTGGGGTAGTTGTTACTTTGTGGGGCACAGAAGGGTACAGCATTACTGGGAGTCTGCATTCTGAGAGAAGTAATTACTAGGGGGTGGTTTCATGGTGGTCTGGACCTGAAGAGAAAAGAGAGCGCAGACTACTACAATGTGCAAAGTCATCACCTGAGTCACTACATTGTACAGTAGTCCCTTTTCACTGCATAGAATTGGTTACTGTTATTTGCTAACATAATTATTTATGGCCTCATATATGAAAACTTTCTTTGTTGCCCATAGCAACCAATACGATCCCTTTTAATTTTTTAGCGCATTATATAAAATGAAAGGGGAGCTCTGATTGGTTGCTATGGGCAAAAAAGGAAATCTTACACCTAGACAGTTTTCGTACATAAAGCTCTTAGGGTTTTACTACCATATAGTATATAGAACCAGTCTAACTGTGCTGTCTTAAAATATAGATTTGTTGTCTCAGATGTATACGTTTTTTTGGTTGGATGGGAGCGTGGGGAAAACAAATGTTTTATCAAGCAACACAGCTGAAAAGCCTTGGCACAGAGTGAGACTCAAGCTGAACGTCTGCACCAGGTGCCAACAAACTTTTAACTATGTCCCTGACCATCAACAGAATTGTTTTTTGTCAACTGTTGTTGGATTGCTGGCTTTCTGAAGGATATTCACTGTATACAAGCTTGCTCATAACTATTGTTGATATGCTATAAAAAAAAGGTGCTTTAAAGTTAGCTATACAAACATTTTTATATTGTACAACATTCTTAGCGTTTCTGAAAACAAGGCTATATGTTTTATAATAAAGACTATATTGAGGCACATTATCACAGTGTGTTGCTCATACTGTTTCTAAGCAATCATTTCCACACTATTCACAAGATCTAAGTTGTTTAAATAAATGAATTTAAAGAGAAAATATATTTTATTTTTATACTTCAAGATTTAGCAAAAAGTTATATCGAACTCAAGGGTCCAATTATTTGAAAATTGCTCAAACCACTCCCAAGCAGCAGTCTTATAAAAAACAAAAAAATACAGCAGCGCCAGCTGGCACTAAAAGCCGTATGAACATCAGATTCATGAGACATTTAAGTTACATTACTGCTAGCTTTTCTACAAGGATAAAATGGAGGTTTCTAGTGCTCAAATTGATCAAGTTGTGTATGCCCACCTATCATGTCAAGGTAACCTCATCAGGTGGATTCCTAATTATAGCTTCATCTCTCTGTGGGGCCAAAGCCTTCATACTTTTGGTGCAGCAAGGAATCTGTATTACATCCACAATGGTTGGTGCCAGTGTGTACGTCAGTTGTAGCAATGGGAATGCTGCTTGATTTGTCCGAATTATTGCAAGCAGCAGTCTTATATCACCTTTTTCTTTCTTTTGTTAGCTAATTAAAAAACATCTTGGATGCTCAATGCCAGCAAGAATCTGCATTTGTATATGGTACTATGGGTTTTTAATGGACAGTTAATTGAAGACTTTTTCAAATACATTAATATTTTGATATTACCTTGGTCAGGAGATAAGAGAGATTTTATCTGCTCTAATTGCAAACAGGTTTTTCTAGCTTTCATCCTGCTCTCCCTTCCTGATTAGACAGAGAGCTCACTTGTGAGCAGACTCTTTATCTCTAACAAGATTAGCTTTTGTTTGCAGACAAGACTTTTGTTTTCACTTCTCGGAGCACTTGTAGCTTTGTTTACTGAAGATTAAATATCTTGCAGCTATGGGCCACATGTATGAAGCTCGCCACGTCGGGGCGCACCTTTTTGCCAGTTTTCCGGCGAAATTTGCGCCTGATTTATGTCGGCGCTGGGGCGCGCTCACACTTACTATGTAAAGTCCGCTGCGCCTCGCCAGTGTGTGAGGCGCAGTGCGGGACTTAGGCGCAGTGCGGCGCTGCGCTTAAGATTCGCCGCCCGAGGTAGTGCACTCATACATAACATGTAAAGTCCGCCGCGCCTCGCCAGTGTGTGAGGCGCAGTGCGGGACTTAGGCGCAGAAGGGACTGCGCCTAACATGTATTCCGATTCGAGACAGGCTGGAAAACAACGAGAAATCATTAAACATGTCCGTGTGGAATATGAATAAAAAAATCGCCTTTATAAAGGCGTAAAACATTATCAGAAAAAGAGCTCAAACCTACTAAAAAAAATTAATAAATAAAATCACTTTCCAAAAATCCAGAACGGCGCTACATCAGGAATTGTGATATAGAGAATTACCGGGAAATACAGTAATTCAAATTCTGTAAGCTCTTCTCATTGGTCGCCATAAACCAGCCAATCAGAATAGGAGCGACAGTGAACCATTAAAACCTATGGAGAAATATTGACCAATCAAAATCAAAGGCGGGACAGTTCAAGATACAGTAAAAATACAGAAAAGAGCTGATTGGGTGAGCTAGCGGGGGCTTGGCCATCCCAGCCAATCAGAGCGCGAGCTACTTGTCCCATTGTAATCTATGGAGAGATCGGCGCAATGCAATCTCGGCTCTCAGCACCGTGCGGCATGGAGTATGATAAAAAAAATCATTTTTATTAAGTGTAAAATATTATCTGTAAAAGAGCTGAAACCTATAAACATAAATCAGTCAAATCCCTAACAACGCGTTTGTCGCCGAGTCCGGCACATCGGGAATTGCAATATAGAGAATTGCCGGGAAATACAGTAATTCAAATTGTTTAAGCTCTTCTCATTGGTCGGCATAAACCAGCCAATCAGAATAGGAGCGACAGTGGCCCATTCTAACCTATGGAGAAATATAGACCAATCATATTCAAAGGCGGGACAGTTCAAAATACAGTAAAAAGGCAGAAAAGAGCTGATTGGTAGAGCTAGCGGGGGCTTGGCTATCCCGGCCAATCAGAGCGCGAGCTACTTTCTCATAGAGTTCTGTGGGGAAAAGAAATGCAGAGCGAGCTCTGTTTGTGATTGGCTAACTTAAAAGAGGCGTGGTTATTTGGACCAATGGGAGAGCGAGCGACGCTCTTATGGGTTTTCTAATGCAATCTGAAATAAAACTGTACATGGCCGAAATCAAATGATAAGACTACAGAAGTTGGACCGATGTGCATATAAAATGAACAATAATATGGGGGTAAAGAAAAAAATATTAATTCAATAAAATCATGTTTATGTCTTTATTTTTGTTACACCCATACTATTGATCCTTGGCTAACGAAAATAAAGAAATAAACATGATTTTATTGAACTAATATTTTTTTGAATTTGATTGGTCTATATTTCTCAATAGGTTAGAATGGGTCCCTGTCGCTCCTATTCTGATTGTTCAATACTCTTCCATAGGTTAGAATGGGCCACTGTCGCTCCTATTCTGATTGGCTGGTTTATGCCGACCAATGAGAAGAGCTTAAACAATTTGAATTACTGTATTTCCAGGCAATTCTCTATATTGCAATTCCTTATGTAGTGCCGGTCTCGGCGACAAACGCGTTGTTAGGGATTTAACTGATTGATTTTTAGAGAAGGTTTCTGCTCTTTATCTGATAATATTTTACACTTAATAAAAATTATTTTTTTAATTCATACTCGGCTGAGCGCCAAGATTGCATTGCGCCGATCTGTCCATAGACTACAATGGGAGAAGTAGCTCGCGCTCTGATTGGCTGGGATAGCCAAGCCCCCGCTAGCTCAACCAATCAGCTCTTTTCTGCATTTTTACTGTATTTTGAACTGTTCCGCCTTTGAATTTGATTGGTCTATATTTCTCCATAGGTTAGAATGGGTCCCTGTCGCTCCTATTCTGATTGGCCGAGATAGCCAAGCCCCGCTAGCTCAACCAATCAGCTCTTTTCTGCATTTTAACTGTATTTTTGAACTGTCCCGCCTTTGATTTTGATTGGTCTGTATTTCTCCATAGGTTATAATGGGTCCCTGTCGCTCCTATTCTGATTGGCCGAGATAGCCAAGCCCCCGCTAGCTCAACCAATCAGCTCTTTTCTGTATTTTTACTGTATTTTGAACTGTCCCACCTTTGATTTTGAATGGTCAATAGTTCTCCATAGGTTTTAATGGTTCAATGTCGATCCTATTCTGATTGGATGGTGTATGCCGACCAATGAGAATAGCTTTCAGAATTTGAATTACTGTATTTCCCGGCAATTTCCACTATCCTAATTCCTGATGTTGCGCCATTCTAGATTTTTGGAAAGTGATTTTTTTTTTTTTTTTTTTGAGTTTTGAGCTCTTTTTCTGAGAATGTTTTACGCCTTTATAAAGGCGATTTTTTCTGAATCATACTCCATGCCGCATGGAGCTGAGCGCCGAGATTTCTGTTGCGATCTTCTATGTTTCCTCGCATGTTCCCTTCTCGCTTCACTTCGCCTCCGCTGGAGCATTTAGACCAGAATCAACCAGGTCTGACTGTCAGAGCTGCCAAGCGCTGCAATGCGCCGCACTTTGCCGAATCGCGATCGTACATTTCTCGGAGTATACGAGCGCGCCGGTCCCGCCCCGAAACGCCAACACTGCGCCCACACCGCGCCCATCGTCCGCCTCTTCTTGCGGGGCTCAGCAGAAAGTGGCGAACGCTGCGCCTAACACCGCATCCCTGCATTCGACAGCGGATTCGGGCCGGTGGGGCGCAGGATACGCCAGAAAACTGGCGTAAAGCCCGTTCATACATGTCGCCCTATGTCTTTGTAATGTTTTAATTACTTATAGGGGAGCTACATATGCTAATCACTTCTATAGAACCACCCACATTATCTAAAACACATAGGGCAACATGTATGAAAACTGTCTAGGTCTAAAACTCACTTTGTTGCTCATGGCAACTTTCATTTCATATAGTGCTCTAGAAAAATTAAAGTGGCACTCTGATTGATTGCTATGGGCAACAAAGTGAGTTTTAGACCTAGACAGTTTTCATACTTGTGGCCCATTATAAATTTGGTGTAAAACATGTACACCAGTATTCTGTCACAAATTGTCGTAATAAATGTGCCCCATTGTGTTTTATATGTTTATTTTATATGATCAAAAGCTCCTAGTTTTATGTGGCACATATAAACTTTCCTGCCTTTTTTCGGTATCCTATTTTATATACAGTAAAACAATAAAACTTAGCATACTCAAATATTAGTGCCTTATAGTACACTAATGCATGCAAGCATAATTCAGATTCTAGACTCAAACAAACAAATTCAGGCTCTTCAAATTAAATTTAAATTACAAAGATCTGATTTAATTTTTAAGGGGCGGAAAATATTAGTATTTGAAGATTTTTCCACTGAGGTGGTCAGAAAGCGTAGACCCTTTTCATATGTCTGTTCTGAACTCTTTAGCATGCAAGTGCGATTTGTTCTCATGTATCCGGCTATCTTGTGGATTTTCCATAAGAATGGGAACACCTTGACCTTTCACTCGTCAGCAGAAGCTAAGAGATTCTTGGAGGACTCTAATAGATCACGCTCAAGATCCCTCTCACCCGTGACACCTACCATTTCACCGACTCCAACCGAAAATCCATCTACAATGAGAAAGAGGGATATTGGAAGGACAACTTCAATGGGGTCCCCGAGTCACGACCATCTTCAAGAAAACAGAAGGAGTCAGACTTTCAGCTTAGACACGTCATTTTTCTTACTGCAAGGGATACTTCTTGTAGAAACTGTACTATAAGATATGGCGCAATAAACTCAATGCATAGCTCGTTCCCCTAGGGGTCTTGTCGTATTACTTGTTTTGATTTTGAATGTTGACACGTGCAGAGAGTTATCGCACTATGATGGAAAAAAGTGAAGTCACTTTGCAAAAGCTCCAACAGGAGGTAGGATCCTGGCTTTTTCCTGTGGGGTACAGTTGGCTCCTTCTACATAGCCTTCAGCGGTGTTTTCTTGGTTATGTAGGAGCCATGTTTAAAAGTTCTACAGTTGTGTTTTTCACATTGTTTATTAACCACCAGATGTCACTATTTAATCTACTAATAATATTTCCACCATGAAAATTGTATCATGGAATGTTAAGGGCCTTCGCTTTCTGGAAAAAAGAAGAATGGTTGTACGTCATGTTAAGCGCTTGGGGGTAGATGTTGCCTTTCTGCAGGAGACCCACCTACCAGAAGAGGATCTCGTCCGTATGCACTGCCTATGGAAGGGCTTGGTGTATGGATCCCCTGCAGTGGGTGGCAAGGCGGGAGTCATTACGTTAATCCATAAAAAATTTAAGGGGCAAGTGGGGTACCAGGAACACGATTCGGCATTAAGGTGGTTGTTAATTAAAATGACAGTTGCAGAGGATAGCTTTTCCTTGTATAACATATATGGCCCGAACTCCGATGGGTCTCCTTTTTTCAAAAAGTTAGAATCTGAGATTGTCCAAGACCCCTCTTGTTACAAAATTGTAGGGGAGGGGACTTTAACTCGGTTGTCTCCTCTCTTGAAAACAGACAAAGAGATAGAAGTCTGAATTGTAATGTTGATGCCGGGAAAACGTACTTAGCAAATTTTATAGAACACTTACACCTTAAGGATCCGTGGCGAGTTTTGAATCCAGATGAAAGAGAGTTTTCTCACTTTTCTCACTCTCATAACAGTTGGTCGAGGATCGACTACATATTTGTGTCGGATCTTCCTCTTCGATGGGTGAAGGAGGCAAAGATAAGAGACATGGTCATTTCGGATCATGCCCCAGTTATACTCACTCTTTTAGACCGAGTTCCTAGAGGGAATGACTATATATGGCGTTTTCCATCATTTTTAGCTCAAGATGAGGAATTTCAGAAAATGGTACAGGGCCGGTGGCTGGAGTATCAATCAGATAACCAAATCCACGAAAATTCCCCGCAGCTGTTCTGGGACACGGCGAAGGAAGTTTTGCAGGGGAAATTAATTGCATATATGTCCAGACTCAAAAAACAAACGCATGACCAAATAAATGTATTAAATGATAAATTACGAAAGACTTACACTGCATTTGTTGCTGACCCTTCTCTGATTAACAAAAGAGAGTGAAAGATGGCTAAACACACATATGATTCTTGGATAGAACGTAGAGACCGTTTAAAATGTACCCAAACGGAGGCTAAATTATTCCGTTTTGGAAACAAGCCGGGGAAATTGCTGCCGAGGTTTGCGAAGGGTATACGCCAAAAATCCCCTTTACCTGCGTTTCGTGATTGTAAAGGAACACTCCATAATAAGGGAAAGGAGATAACAGAAATTTTTAGTTATTTTTATTCCCAACTTTATTCTGATGTGCAACTGGACTATAAAGGCTCTGCAGAATGGCTTGATGGGTTGAATATGCCTCACCTATCAACAGATGACCTGTCCATGTTGCGCTAGCCCATCACTACTCTGGAATTAACAGCGACTATTGCTAGACTTAAAAATAATAAGTCACCTGGGCCAGATGGGTATACGGGAGAATTTTTTAAAATAGTGTGGTCCCAAATAGCCCTGACAATTACAAACCTATTTAACTCATATCTGCAGGGAGAACTTATTCCTGTGTCGACAAGCACAGCGCATATTACAGTGATACCAAAAGTTGGACGGGACCCCGCTTTGGAAGCCTCTTATCGCCCCATATCATTAATAAATGTAGATCTCAAACTTATGGGAAAGATAATGGCAGACAGATTAGCCTCTATCCTTCCTGCACTGAATGGAAAAGCACCAGGTGGGTTTTATACAGGGGCGCTCAGCAGTCGCCAATATTAGGAGAGTTCTGTTGGTCCTTGACGAGATCAAGAAACACCCCAATACACACAAGTCACCTGCGCTGCTGGCTGTAGATACGTAGAAGGCGTTTGACAGTGTGGACTGGGGATGGCTTGGTTTAATATTAGATAAAATAGGTCTTTTGGGCCCATTTCGGGAATTTTTAGACACTCTATATAGTAATCCAGAAGCCAAAATAAGCCCTGGTTTTCTATCGAAATCTTTCCCCCTGAGACAAGGAACCAGACAGGGATGCCCTTTATCACCCCTTCTTTTTGATTTAGCTGTTGAACCATTAGCCAGCTACCTCTCCTAATCAGATACATTTGAGGGTATTAAAATTAAGCGACATGAACTTAAATTAGCCATGTTTGCAGATGACGTTATATTCTTTATGGAAAACCCAGAGAGAGATCTCCCCGCACTACTTTACCAGCTACATAGCTTCAGACTGTGCTCGGGCTTTAAAATCAATGTTTCTAAGTCGGAAATTTCAGGCATCTCCTCAAGGCCCTTATCCCTACCTCAACATATACCTACAACATATAGATCCACCTGTGAAAATAGCAAAATCATCCATAAAGTACCTTGATGTTTTAGTTGGTAGAACACCTCAGTCACTATATTATCTTAACTACCCCCCCCTAATACAAAAGGTTATAACGGCACGAGACAAATGGTCAAAACTGCCATTGTCTCTTCTGGCACGCTGCCACCTGGTGCGGATGATGAGTTTTTCTAAACTTCTCTATCCGCTCCAGATGATACCCTTGCTTTTAAAGCACAAAGATGTGCGCAGTATTCAGTCGGGATTCACGAAAATTAATTTGAGCCAATAAGAAACCTAGAATAACAATTTCTAAATTAATGCTTCCAAAATCAAGAGGAGGCATTAACCTTCCTGATGTAAGGAAATATAATCTAGCCTGCCTTAGGAGGCATTGTATTGATTGGATTAAGCACTCTTCTCTCCACTCGAACTTTGATCTAGAAACCCTTTATGCACATCCATGGAACTTGACGGCCCTTCAACATACAAAGATAACACATTTGCCGAGGCATGTTAAAACATCTATCCTACTAAGGGAAACTATAGTTACATGGAAAAAATGTCGTAAAATATTCAGATTACCGGCAATGCTGAGCAAATTTATGCCCCTGGAAGGCTTACCAGAAATGAAACAAAATCCAGACCATAGACACTTGAATCTCTGGAAGGAAAAAGGCATTCTCGGTGTTCAAGATCTATATGACCATACTTCGCAAAAATATTTTTCCTTCTCCAAACTACAGGAACTTAAAGGTTTACACGACTCCCATTTTCGTACCTACTGCCAGATTCTTAGTTTCCTTAAGACTAGAGTAGTAGATTCAACACGTGAATTTTGGCCAAACTTGTTTGATGATATGGTTGGCCCACCTTCTAGTAGACACTCTCTTTCAATAATTTACTCTTCATTAAGAAATCCAATTGTAGATGACTGGGATAACAAGCTTTTCTCAAGCTGGAATAAAAAGTTTCCAGACATGGAAATATCGAGTAGCGTTCTAACAGGGTGGAGAAGGATCTGTAAAGCAGTTATTAATGAGAAATGGCGCGAGACATTTTTTCGTTTTATGCACCGAGCAATCTACGGTTTTAATATTCCCCCTGGCAAAACTGCGCCAGAACGGAAATCAGCGTTCCCTAAATGCAATCAATCTAAGGCTGATATGTTAAATGGTATGTGGCACTGTGAAAAATCCCAAGGTTTTTGGAGGTCAATTGTTAATACTATAACAGAGAAGTGGGAAATAGACCCCCCTCTTCAGCCAAATTCTCTGTTATTCCACGATTTTGCTAATATACCTAAATACCAAAACCTACTGCATATTCTTCTGCTTACGGCAAAACGGAGTTTGTTGAATGTCTCCAGGCAGAACCACTGGATGCTCGGGAAGTTTGGTCTCAGGTGCGACATTATCTGAACATGGAAAAAATAGAGGTGGAGCTAGCTAAAGATTACAGAACGGAAAAGTTTTTTGACAAATGGCATCCTTTCATAGAACATTTTTGTCACCTGTGGAGGTGGAGGCACTGGTGAAACCATTTTGGCATACCAGGTGGTATTATGAAAAGGTACTTGCTGGTGAGCTGGGGATATATGCAACAGCAAGCGATAGGTGATGGACAAAGCTTTGCTTAAACCAATGATAAAACAGAAGGTGTAGGACTTAGGTAACAAGTTAATAGATTTTCTGCTACGTGACAACAATAACTTTTCCTTTTTATATATCATCCAACATCTGGTGGAGTTTTTGTTTAAATCTGTTGTTCTGATTTGTTGATAGTATATAACGATATGTTCCTGAACATGTTTTTGATAGTGTTTTATGTTCTATTAGAGAATACGGTTTAAAAATGGAAGCGATTTTATATATTCACATTTATGGTTAATTTATCAAGAAAATACGAGAAGTGAACTGGTTTTAAAATTACGATAAAGTCATCAAGATCATTTAATCCAAATGAACTTTCTTGTTCCTATCGCTTATGTTAATTCTAAGCATCTGTCAATGTTTATAGAAGTGATGTGATTGTATTACTGGATCTTGCATGTTTCTGTCTATTTTCTGTTAACTTCAATAAAAAATATAGTTTAAAAAAAAAAATTAAATTACAGACTCAAACCACAAAAATTAGACCTATTCTATTTCTAGTTTTAATTAGACCCTATTCTTTCTAATGATCTAAATAAAATAAAACCCGGTCCTTTCCGTTGCCCACAACTAATTCAGACCCCATACCCTATAATTATTAAGAACCCAGTCACAAACCTTAAAATTCAGACACAAAATTAATTCAGGCCCCAGAAATAGACCTGGATATATTGCAAAATTAATTCAGACACCATCCCAAGATACCCAAAATTATTTTTTGGTACATTCCCTCAGACTAGACTGGATTAGACACAAGACCTAGCCAATATATTTATTTAGACCCCAGACCAAACACCCAACTGTAATTCAGACACCAGACTTGGTGCCTAAATATATTCAAACCCCAGACTACCTAAATTAATTTAGACCCCAGGTGCAGACTGCTGAAATTAATTCAGACTCCAGACCAAGACCAAAAATGTATTCAGACCACAAAATAAATTTAGTCACCACATCAGAATAAAAAAAAATGTAGAAAACAGATCAGACCTCTAAGCTAGTTTAGATGTAACATCACCAAATTAATACAGACTCCAGAATCAAAAGGAACATCATTCACCCCACACAGCAGTGCTCTAGGTTATGCTCAGTGGTTCCTCTGTAAATCATTGAACGTTTATAAGTCCAGGTGGTTGGCATCTACTCTGCACTGGCATTTTAAAATGCCCATGTAGAGTTAGCAGCTGTACACTAACTGTGCAGCTGTTTCAACATGGAGAAAACAGGGATAGCTCATTACTGTCCCTGCTTTTCTGATCATTGTATATACAGTGCTCAATGAGCGATATATATAGAGATCAGTAGTGCAGGGGATGTGAAGCAGTTTGTGGTGTTTGTATGGTAAATTCTATAGTGAAAAGGCATGGCTGGGAGAAGACGTCATAACAGTCTGGGCTGGATGGAGAAAAAAAGTGAAAGAGTACGACTCATCAGAGAAGAAAGTGACTCATCTGAGAAGACGTCTCCTGTGATGTAACTTTGCAGTAATCATATATATGTGTGCAGAGGGCCTGTGTACAATTGGTATCTACCATTGTATGGTTACTGTATGGCAGTAATATTGGTTGTAGTGTAGTGGTTTTTTTTCAATAACATAATTTTGGTATTATTCAGTCACTATGTGGTGGTAATATGTGTTCATGATGTTGTGGTATTATTTAACCACTATGTGGTGATGATTAGAGATGGGCGAATTGATTCTAACGAAGTGGAATTCGTTTAGAATTTCAGGAAAACTTCGGTTCTGAACGAAGTCGAAGTTTGGGGTACTTTGGGTGAACGAAGTGTGCTTTTGATTGATAAAATGGCTGCGAGCACATGGCGTTACATGGGGCAAAGCACTCTGGGAGGAAGAAGGGCATAGCCTGCATGACATGTGCAGAGATGAAGCCAATCAGAGACCGGCGGGATTCTGTGACGTCACCGCACTATATAAGTCCGGGCGCGACGCCGGGAGCTCACACTCCTCTCACTGTACTGATCAGGGAAGGTGCTGCCGCGGCTGATTCTGGTAGCTCTTACTGAAGAACTGATTTTTATACAGCGATTTTTGTGGGGTGTCTCAGCTTGTCTCAGAGACTGCTTCTCTTAATGTTCTATTTCTGATTTTTTGGGGTATTGGATCTGAAGTCCAGTGTGCGTCCACTGCAGCTGCATATACATTTTAATGCTATCTGCTCACAGCACATTGAATATCCAAAGGGGATCTAAGCCAGTTCCTGTTGTATTCATTTAAAGAAACAGCGTTTTTACAATACAAATACCACTTCATTTTTGGCTGCTCAATTCTTTTGCGCAATTTACATCCAGGGGTTAATTAAGCGTTGTTTTTCTGCTGTGGTGACTCCAAGAAACCGTCTTTTTCACCGCCAAAAAATACAATTTTCCTGTAGCCTAATTCACAAGCGAAGGTTAATTAAAATTTTTTCTCTTGTTGTGTAGCGTAGAAAACACGCAATTGTAACACGCTACAAAGCTCGTAGTTTGCGGTCGCTCAATTGTTTGGTGCAATTTATATCCAGGGGTTAATTAAGTGTTGTTTTTCTGCTGTGGTGATGAAAATAAACCGTCTTTTTCACCGCCAAAAATTACAATTTTCCTGTAGCATAATTCACAAGCGAATGTTAATTACAATTTATTCTCTTGTTGTGTGGCGTAGAAAACTCGCCATTGTAACACGCTACAAAGCTCGTAGTTTGTGGTTGCTCAATTGTTTGGTGCAATTTACATCCAGGGGTTAATTAAGCGTTATTTTTCTGCTGTGGTGACAAAAATAAACTGTCTTTTTTCACCGCCAAAAATTACAATTTTCCTGTAGCATAATTCACAAGCGAAGGTTAATTACAATTTTTTCTCTTGTTGTGTAGCGTAGAAAACACGCCATTGTAACATGCTACAAAGCTCGTAGTTTGTGGTTGCTCAATTGTTTGGCGCAATTTACATCCAGGGGTTAATTAAGCGTTGTTCTGCAGTTGTACTCAGTAAAAGAAACTTTGTTTTTCACCGCCACAGAAGAAATTCTGTAGCATAATTCATATCCGAAGGTTAATGAAGCCTCCACTCTCTGTCACTGATGTGGCCACCTGAGCCCTCAGCTTGTTTTTTTCCAGCTGTCGCTGCCATGACTTTATCAGGCTACATTCCCCCTTCAGTTTTTTGGTCAGTTTTGCCCTCTTAAGTGCCCAGGGAATTTTATAGTGAAGCGATTCTAAGAGCGACGGCAGTCATGTGTGTGTCATACTAAAACACAACATTGTATGAAGACCAAACCAAGCTCCCTCTGCATATTTAAGCATGGCACAACGTTCTACAGCACCCTGCAGGCTCTGTGCAGCCTGGAAATAGCTGTTTTTTAACGTGATTCGTCCCGAAGTAATTCGGAACTAAGTTATTTTTTGTCGGGAAATTCGGCGAAGTGAGCGAACCGAATTTCGGGAAATTCGCCCATCTCTAGTGATGATATGTGGTTATAGTTGGCCGGTATTATTCAGTCACTATGTAGTTGTGATATGTGGTCATGATGTGGCAGTATTATTTGGTCACTATGTGGTGGTCATATGTGGTCATGATGTTGCGGTATTTGGTGTTAGTGGAATTATTGGTAATAGTGGCTTTGGGATTTACGTGTTGTGTGTAGTGGTGTAATTTCGTAAATGTATGACAAAAACATTTAGTGGTTTGTGTTAATGCTTTTTGTATATTTCTATTTATATAATATGTATCATTGGGAGGGGGTGAACATATATCTTTATAAGGGTATGTTCAATGGCGTAATTGCAAGGCATATTTTGGCACGTAATTATGTGCTGCAATACGCCCGAAATGAGAGCTATGAATTATCTTCGTCTATTCCGATGCATATTGAATGTCGGGTGAAATAAGTGACGTCACTTCTTCCTGGCATTTACGTGCCGGGGATGATAGCAGTGAATGAGGATGCCTCCCTCAACCTCCCGTACTTTAGTGCTGGGCAGCATGTACTTTTAAAACACCCGGTATATTGCAGCGCATACAGTACGTGCCGCAATACGCCATGTGAACAAAGCCAGCTCACCCAAAGCAGCAGAATTACTTGGATCAATGATCACTTGAAATGATGATAAATGCAGCAAAATTTCCAAAATTTTCAAAATATAAAATATATATATAAAATCCTTGTTTATTAGAAGCCAAAAATAGAACCATTTTCAGGATAAACTCTTTTGCGTTTTAGGCCCTTAGTCATAGCGTGATGATACCCTGCTATGACTAAGGGCTTGTTGATTGCAGCCAGAAACACATAAGATTTTATCTTGTATATAGCTCTATTTATAGCTTCTAAAAACCAAGGATTTTATATTTTGATAACGTTGGACATACACTGCATATATCTTTATAGACCTTTTATGTTTACCACCCGTTTTCCTGCTTTAGCTCACCTACAATTAGTTGAGGGAGGTTGATCACAGGTTAGTATGATGATGTCATGACACTGACCTGTATCAGTTGACGCGAGATTGGGTGGAAGCATCGGGCAGGTGGCAGAGACAGGGAGGCAAAGTACAGTAGTTTTAGTGTGGTAGTTAGGGACTGGTTAATAGGGGATGTGGTGTGTTGCAGCGTGGCTCAAAATGTTAGTGGGCAAGGAAGGGGAAAAATTTTTCTCCCCGTCCTCAGTGTAATATAGCCTAGAAACAGCCCTTGCCCTATCAATATTTTGACTAGTATACATTGGAACAGCAACTACATCACAATTCAACAGTCCATACTTGTTTTGCTGCTCAGTTGTTGATTGGACCACTGGCATGTGATGTTGCAGCTCAGAAGTCCTGTCCTGCATTTAGTCAAGATATTGATGAAGTAATCAAGGAGGTATTACCTCAGTGCAAGAAATGATACAGTATCTCACAAAAAGTGAGTACACCCCTCAGATTTGTGTAAATATTGCATTATATCTTTTCATGGGACAAAACCAGGGGCGAAACTACCAGGTGAGCAGACGTAGCAGCTGCCACGGGGCCCGTGCTCTTAGGGGGCCCGGGGCAGCTGCTCCCACATCTCCTTTCCCGGTAGTTCAGCTCCTGCATCTGTTGTATGGGGCAGTAATCAGAGCTCCTGCAGCGCAGCCCCCCTTCTGCACACAGCTCTCCGGACTGAAGTCTCAGCAGAGCTCAGTGAAGATGTCGTGTCAGAAAGGAGGGAGGAGGTTCGCTCTCGGCACAGCAGTGTGCAGGAGCTCAGGAGACTGAAGCTGCCTGCTGTTCTGTCTCCCTCCTCTGTGACCTGCTGTTTAGCAACACCATCCTGAGATGTGCATGGTGATCAGGTAAATTTTTGTGTATGTATATATATGTATACATGGGTGTGTATGTGTTTGCATATGTGTACATGAGTGTGTACATGTCTGCATGTGTATACATGGCTGTGCATGTGTGTACATGGGTGTGTAAGTGTCTGCATGTGTGTACGTGTCTGCATGTGTGTACACAAGTGTGCATATGTGTACATGAATGTGTTTACATGGGTGTGCATAAGTGTGTACGTGTCTGCATGTGTGTACATGGCTGTGTTTACATAGGTGTCTGGCATGTGCGGGATGTGTCCGGGATGTGACTGGCGTGTGTGGGATGTGTCTGGCGTATGACTGGCTTGTGCGGAAAGTGTATGGACAGGGGGGGGCATTGAAAGGTTCCCTATGGGGCCCTGCCACTTCTAGTTACGCCCCTGAACAACACTGAATATATCACACTCTGATACAATGCAAAGTAGTCAGTGTACAGCTTGCAGCACAGTGTAAATTTGGCGTGCCCTCAAAATAATTCAAGACGCAGTCATCAATGTCCAAAAAGGCTGGCAACAAAACTGATTACATCCCTATGTGAAAATGGACAAACTGTGTGTTACGGTTCATGATGCGGCCCCTGTCTCGGACCATGGACGTGCCCTTGCCTCTGCTGGTGTCCCTGTTTCGGTCCTGGTCCATGCTGCGGCTCCTGTTCCGGACGTCGGGCATGGCCAAGTCACAGCTGTGCCCCTTGTTGCTACCTCTTTGCTATGGCTTCAGCTGCCAGATTCAACTCATCTATCCTCATTCCTGCTCAGTGGTGCTTGTGCGTGTCTGGAAGCTTACTAAAATTTATATTTGATATTTTTCCAGTATGTTATAATTTTTTGCCCAAAAACACTGGGGAGCTTAGGGTACAAGTATTTTGTGCAGGACACCCTTTAAGTGCTGGGCAGCCTGCCCCTTTGAATATTATGGGCATTATTGGCTGTAACTCAGCATGGTGTTCCTGTATAAATACCCTTTGTATCGCCTTATCTATGTAACGGTCTGGTAGTGGATCCGCTGGACCACCGCAGGCGATGGTGGAAGCCCACGCCAGGGAGCGGAATCTAAGTAGGTCCCGGTATTCACCAGAGCCCGCCGCAAAGCGGGATGGACTTGCTGCGGCGGGAGTCTACCAGGTCGCTTCCACTGGCGGGGCTTGCCTGCGGTGGCGGCCAAGGGTAGGCATGGTACAGATTCGTCAGGCAGGCTCGTAGTCGGGGACAGGCAGGAGGTCAGGACAGGCAGCTCTGGTTCGTAAACGTGGACAGGCAGAATGTCAGGGCAGGCGGCAAGATTCGTGGTCGGTAAATGGGGGCAATGGGTACTGTACACGGGTAGGCAAGACAAGGTTTTCTGGAATTGGTTAATGAACCAATTACCGGCGCACTGTCCCTTTAAATTTCACACTGCCGGCGCGCGCACGCGCAATAGGGGGCTGCGCCGTGCACGCCGGGGACCCGAGATGGACAGAGCAGTAGCGTGGCTGGGTAAGTGACCGGTGGCAGGGATCGTGGCGAGAGCGGACCCTGGACCTGAGGTGCGGGACGGGGCGCCGCTGGGTGTCGGGGAGGACGGAGGTCGCAGGGGCATCCGTGACAGTACCCCCCCATTGGGCCCTCCTCTTCCTGGAGTGGAGGAATTTCTGGATGAGGCTCTGGTTCAGGATGTTCTCCTCCGGCTCCCAAGACCCTCCTCGGGCCCAAACCCCTTCCAGTCTACTAGAAAGTATCTTTTCCCTCTAGTTCTCCTCACACCCAAGATCTCCTTGACCTCGAAGACATTGGGAGCATCAGCCACAGACGGAGGAGGGACAGCCTTCTGAGAAAAACGGTTAAGGACCAGGGGTTTCAGTAAAGAGACATGGAACGAGTTGGGGATTCTCATGGTAGGAGGGAGCCGGAGTTTGTAGGAGACCGGGTTAATGCGGCTGATAACCTCAAAGGGACCCAGGAAACGAGGTCCCAGTTCGTGGGAAGGCATCTTAAGGCGGACATATCTGGCTGACAGCCACACCCTGTCACCTGGGGAGAAGACAGGAGGATGGATTCTTCTTTTATCTGCTTGAGCCTTCGTACGCTCGGAAGCATGGAGCAGAGACTGACGGGTCTGGGACCAGATGGTCTTCATGTCCTGGACCAGTGCGTCCGCCGCCGGAACCTCGGATGGAGACGCCAGAGGGAGAGGTGGGCGACCTGGTTGACCCTCTCCACCTGGCCATTCGTTTGAGGGTGGTAAGCCGAAGAGAAGTCGAACTTCACCCGAAGTTGGGCACACAGGGCTCGCCAAAACCTGGAGACAAACTGGACTCCTCGGTCCGAGACGATTTGCTGAGGGAGTCCATACAGACGGAACACGTGAAGAAAGAATAGCTCCGCCAGGCGGGAGGCAGACGGCAGGCCTGGCAATGGAACAAAATGCGCCATCTTGGAGAACCGATCAGTGATCACCCAAATAATGGTGTTGCCAGACGAAAGAGGGAGATCGGTAATAAAGTCCATAGAAATATTGGTCCATGGTTGAGTTGGGATGGGTAGTGGCTGTAGTAGGCCTGCCGGCTTGTGACGAGGTGTCTTTCTTGCGGGCACAGGAGTTACAAGACTGAACGAAGTCCTTGACATCCCTCTCGAGCTCTGGCCACCAATAGAACCGGGATATCAGGTGGAACGTTCTTCGGGCGCCGGGATGACCGGCCACCAAGGAGCAATGTCCCCTCTTTAAGATACGTCTGCGGACAGCAGGGCGCACATAGGTCTTTCCAGGAGGAACCCTCCGAAGGTCAACTGGAGCTGCCGAGATAAGACGTTCTGGGGGAATTATGTGCTCTGGAGTAGTGTCTTCGCCCACCACGTCGGAGGCACGGGAGAGAGTGTCGGCTCTCACGTTCCTCTCTGCAGGCCAGAAGTGGATCTGGAAATCGAACCGTGAAAAGAAGAGCAGCCATATAGCCTGGCGTGGGTTAAGTCGCTGAGCCGTCTGGAGATATTGGAGGTTCTTGTGGTCTGAATAGATGCGGATGGGGTGACGAGCACCCTCCAGCAGATAACGCCATTTCTCCAAGGCCAGCTTTATGGCCAGTAGCACCCGGTCGCCGATCGTGTAATTCCTCTCGGCCGAAGAGAACATCTTGGTAAAGAAGCCACACGTTACAGTCTTACCCGTGGGCCCTTTTTGCGTAAGAACTGGTGCGGCTCCCACAGACAAAGCATCCACTTCCAACGTGAAGGGTTTCGCGGGATCCGGACACGAAAGGATAGATGCCGTAGAGAATGCCTCTTCGGCTTCGACGGGCCAGCTGCGTGGGTTAGGTTGTTTCTTGGTAAGGGCCACTAGCGGAGCCACTAGCGTTGAGAAGTGGGAGATGAATTGGCGGTAGTAGTTACAGAAACCCAGGAAGCGCTGTATAGCTCGCAGACCGACTGGGTGTGGCCACTGCAACACGGCTGACAGTTTAGCTGGGTCCATCCATAGGCCTTGGTCAGAAATGATGTAACCCAGAAACGGGAGACTAGTCTGATGGAAGAGGCACTTCCCTAGCTTGGCATACAGATGGTTCTCCCGGAGACGCTTCAACACCTGACGAACATGGCAGCAGTGGGTCTCGAGGTCAGGCGAGTACACCAAGATGTCATCAAGGTAAACCACCACGCAGGTGTAGAGGAGGTCTCTGAAGATGTCATTCACAAGCTCCTGGAAGACATCAGGCGCATTACACAGTCGGAAGGGCATCACCAGGTACTCAAAGTGCCCATCCCTGGTGTTGACGACCGTCTTCCATTCATCGCCCTTGTGGATTCGGACCAAGTTGTAGGCCCCTCTCAGATCCAACTTGGAGAAAATCTTTGCGCCCCGCAGATGGTCAAAAAGTTCTGTGATCAACGGCAGTGGGTCCCGGTTTTTCACCATGATCTTGTTCAGATCCCGGTAGTCTATGCAGGGCCGTAAGGTACCGTCCTTTTTCTTTACGAAAAAGAACCCCGCACCCGCTGGAGACTAGGACTTTCGGATGAACCCCTTCCGGAGATTCTCCTGGATGTACTCTGACATGGCTTGGGACTCAGGAACCGATAATGGGTAGACTCTGCCCCGGGGAGGACTGGTACCCGGCAATAAGTCGATCGGGCAATCGTACGGACGATGTGGAGGAAGACTCTCGGCTTGTCTCTCGGAGATCACATCGGGTCAAGCGGGAGCAGGAAAGCACCGGGCGAGGTGCCACCAAACAACGCCCCCGAAAGTTGGGACCCCAACGAGTCACTTCTCCAGATATCCAGTCCAGGGTAGGAGAGTGGAGCCGCAGCCATGGAAGTCCGAGGAGGACCGCTGATGAGGAGCGAGGCAACACGTAGAAGGAGATTTCGTCTTTATGCAGCGCCCCCACGTGGAGGGAAGTGGCTTGGTGACAAATTGTATGGTGTCGCTAAGCAGCTCCCCGCTGACGGACGAGATGACGAGCGGTTTTTCCAAGCGGACCACTGGAAGCCGATACTGCTTCACTAGAGACTGGTGGATGAAGTTCCCGGCCGAGCCCGAATCCAGAAACGCCGGTACCTGGAACGAAGTACCAGCTTCTGACACGACCTGCACTGGCATCAACAGGCGTGGAGAGGAGGAGTTTGCACCTAGGAATGCCTCTCCCTCCGATCCTAGGTGCAGGAGTTTCCCGCAGGCTTGGGACGCTTGGGACAACTCCTCCAGTAATGCTCTGGACTGCCACAGCAGAGGCACAAGTTCTTCTGCCGACGCTGGTGCAGCTCCTCTTCAGAAAGGTGAGCCCGATCCACCTGCATGGGCTCCAAAGTAGGTGTTGGTGGCTGTAGCGCAGGAGGGCTCTGGAAGACCGGTGCCAGACGTGGGCAACAACGGTCGTCAGATCCGCCAGGCTGGGTAATGGCACCTTGGCGGGATCTATGGCCGGATCCTACTGTAACGGTCTGGTAATGGATCCACTGGACCACCGCAGGCGATGGTGGAAGCCCACGCCAGGGAGTGGAATCTAAGTAGGTCCCGGTATTCACCAGAGCCCGCCGCAAAGCGGGATGGACTTGCTGCGGCGGGAGTCTACCAGGTCGCTTCCACTGGCGGGGCTTGCCTGCGGTGGCGGCCAAGGGTAGGCATGGTACAGATTCATCAGGCAGGCTCGTAGTCGGGGACAGGCAGGAGGTCAGGACAGGCGGCTCTGGTTCGTAAACATGGACAGGCAGAAGGTCAGGGCAGGCGGCAAGATTCGTGGTCGGTAAACAGGGGCAACGAGTACGGTACACGGGTAGGCAAGACAAAGGCTTTCTGGAACGCTTTTTCATAGGGAACAAACACCAAGGATCCGGCAAGGCTGCCAGGAAGTGGCCAGACTTAAATAGGAACAGTGGCCGGCAATGAACCAATTACCGGCACACTGTCCCTTTAAATTACACACTGGCGGCGCTGCGCACACCGGGGACCCGAGACAGACAGAGCAGGAGCGTGGCCGGGTAAGTGACCGGTGGCAGGGAACGTGGCGAGAGCGGACCCCATACCCAAGCTGCGGGACGGGGCGCCACTGGGTGTCGGGACACGGATGCACCTGCGACCCAGTAGGAAGGTCGCAGGGGCATCCGTGACAATCTATATGCAATTTCATCGGTATTGTTACATTTGGCAGTCTCCCTATGTGTTATACTGTGGCTTTTTGCATGCTGGTGTGAACTTGCATCTAGAGTATTTGCTCATTAATATCCGGCACCTGCTATATCTTTCCCATGCAGCATATGGGCCAGAGATGCCTGTTGCTGGGACTCAGTATATCTTCCAGCCATTGAGCAGTAATTGTAGCTTTGTAGTTTTTTTTTTTTAATTTAAAGAGACAGTGTATTAATTACGTGATCTATGAACTCTGACCTCCTGTGATTTAAGGAACTTCCTGCCTCTGTTCCAGCATCAGTTCTTTGATGTTTGGTGCTGAATCTACATTGATCCTGAGCTCTGGTTGCTGTGCTAATAGCATTTAGTGACATACTGTCTCGTGTGTATGTTCTGCTGTCAGTAGTATCTGCACTACCCATTCTGCTGTGTCCTGTCACCATACTAGTCTGCTACCTGACTGGGAATCTGCTACAATTCTACTTCTGTCCATACCCATTGACCTCTGTCCTGTACTTCGACTGTCACCTTGAGTAGCCACGTCAAGAATAGCGACCGGGGAGTTCCCCGCAGCTCAGTCCATCTGGTCTTGCTGTGGTCTCTGGGGAAGACCGGGGGCCTCTTAGATTCCGCTCTTGGTGGCTCAGAGGATCCACATTTACCCAGTGTCCACAAATGTCAGTCCTAACTGACCACTGGACCGTAACAGTACGAACTGACCCGCTATTTGCAACACTGTGCCCAATATGTCAATATTTTGTGTGGCCACAATTATTTTTCAGCACTGCCTTAACTCTCTTGGAGTTCACTGGAGCTTCTCCGGTTGCCACTGGCATCCTCTTACCCCCTCCATGACTACATCACGTAGCTGGTGGATGTTAGAGACCTTGCGCTAATCCACCCTCTGTTTGAGGATGCCCCAAACTCAGTAGGGTTTAGGTCTGGAGACATGCTTGACCAGTCCAGTACCTTTAACCTCATTTTCTTTAGCAAGGCAGTGGTCATCTTGCCAGTATGTTTGGGGTTGTTATCATGTTGGAATACAGCCCTGTGGCCCAGTTTCTGATGGGAGGGGGTCATGCTCTGCTTCAGTATGTCACAGTAAATGCTGACTTTCATGGTTGAAAAATCTGGAAAGTTGCTTACTCAGGCTATGAGTACACGGCACATGGCACAGGACAAATACCGGTTGGTTTATCCGCGATTAGCGGAGAAAAGCCCTCCCCTTCACATAGACATGTTCATATTCCGTCCGAAAACCGGTCAGAAGAGTGAACATGTTCTATGTTTTTCAGAACGCCGGTGGACTGAAAAACCGCCGGGCCAAAAACTGGTGCAGTGGGGACTGCTGCGCGGGTTTTCAATAGAGGCCACTTTTAAAAGTTTTCATCCGGTTTGCAGACGGTTTTCAAACCCGAAAACCGTCTGTAAAACCTGGTGAAAACCCGTGCCGTGGGGACAAGCCCTAAGAGTGTCCTGTCATGACTTGGTATATTGTGAGGATGCTGTCTTTTTAATCCGTTCCAATAAAGCATTTACATTTTAACAGCTGGGATTTTTTCATCCGATTGCTGTATCATCTTTCCAGGCGGGATACATGCAGAAATGACCCAGCAAGCTGATACTTCTATGGTGAGCTGGAATTTTTCCTTTGTTTCTTTGACATTCATAGTTCCCTCAATAAACTGTAGCTCCCCACAGCTGACAGCACTCATGCAGCCCACAAACCATGACATTCCCACCACTATGCTTGACTGTAGGCAAGACATACTTGTCTTTGTATTCCTCACCTGGTTGCCATCACACATGCTTGACACCATCTGAACCAAATAAGTATATCTTGGTCTCACCAGACCACAGGACATGGTTCCAGTAATCCTTGTCCTTAGTCTGCTTGTCTTCAGTAAATTGTTTGCTGGCTTTCTTGTGCATTATCTTTAGAACATGCTTCCTTCTGGGACGACAGCCATGCAGACCAATTTTATATAGTGTGCGGAGTATTGTTTGAGCACTGACAGGCTGACTCCCTCCCATTTAACGTCTCCAGCAATGCTGGCAGCACTCATACATCTATTTTGAAAAGGAAATCTCTAAATATGACATTGATAATGTGCACTCAACTACTTTGGTCGACCATAGCGAGGCCTGTTCTCAGTGGAAGCTGTCTTGTTAAACCGCTGTATAGTCTTGGCCACCATGCTGCAGCTCAGTTTCAGGGCATTGGCAATCTTTTTATGGCCTAGGCCATCTCTATGTAGAGCAACAATTATTTTTTTCAGATCTTCAGAAGTTCTTTGCCATGAGGTGCCGTGTTGAACTTTCAGTGACCAGTATGAGAAAGGGCAATAACACCAAATTTAACACACTTGCTTCCCATTCACCCCTAAGACCTTGTAACACCGATGAGTCACATGATGCTGTGGAGGGAAAATGGCATGGAAAATTAGGTACAATGAAAAGATACAATACAATATTTACAAAAATGTTAGGGGTGTACTCATTTTTGTGAGATACTGTGGGTGACATGTACGAAATGGTTTTTCACCCTTTTTCTGGTGTACAATGCACCTAACTGAACCGGCTACGATGTCTAAAGCGCCTAACGTATGTGTTAGGTGCATTGTTCGTAAGACTCGATACTTCCGAATGCGCGTAACAATGTGTCACACCACATTCGTGATATTAGACACACATGGGCGTAACTACCAGGGTAGCAGACGTAGCAGTTGCCCCGGGGCCCGTGCGCTTAGGGGGGCCCACGCCCCGGGGCAGCTGCTACTACGTCCGCTATCCCGGTAATGCCGCTCCTGAGCCCGCCGGCAGTGAACTTAACAGTTCACTGCGGCGGGCGCAGAGCTGAGGGGCCCGAGTGTTCAGAGGCAGCGCTGCCCGGAGATAGCAGAGCTGAGCGACGATCCGCTCTGTTACTTCCCCTGCCAGCCCTCTGTGATCACGTGGGCGCGCGCTGACGTTACATCACCGCGCTGCCCGCGCTGAGCAGAGAGGCTGCAGCGCGGCGCATCGTGGGAGCGTGGACCGAGGTAAGTAAACTATTTCTTATTTTACCTGCCCCTAAGCCTGCCTGTATACCCTAAGTCTGCTTGTATACCCCCTAAGCCTGCCTGTATACCCCTAAGCCTGCCTATATACTCCTAAGCCTGCCTGTATACCCCCTAAGCCTGCCTGTATACCCCTAAGCCTGCCTGTACACACCCTAAGCCTGCCTGTATACCCCCTAAGCCTGCCTATACACCCCCTAGCCTGCCTGTATACCCCCTAAGCCTGCCTGTATACCACTAAGCCTGCCTATATACCCCCTAAGCCTGCCTATATACCCCCTAAGCCTGCCTATATACCCTCAAAGCCTGCCTATATACCCCTAAGCCTGCCTATATACCCCCCAGCTTGCCTTTATACCCCCCAGCCTGCCTTTATACCCCCTAGCCTGCCTTTATACCCCCCCTAGCCTGCCTTTATACCCCCCAGCCTGCCTAGATAGCCCCCAGTCTGCTTAGGTAGCCCCCAGCCTGCCTAGATATTCCCAGCCTGCCTGCATAGCCCCCCAGCCTGCCTATATACCCCCAGTCTGCCTGCATAGCCCCCCAGCCTGCCTGAATAGCCCCCCAGCCTGCCTTTATACCCCCACAGCCTGCCTTTATACCCCCCCAGCCTGCCTATATAGCCCCCTAAAGGCTGCCTATATAGCTCTAAGTCTGCCTGCCTGAATAGCCCTATAGCTACCGTGAAGCCTGTCTGCCTATACAGTCCCCTAAAGCTTGCCTAACTATATAGCCCCCGAATCCTGCCTGTCTACTTATATGGGGCCCCTTTAGCTACCTATACCCTACCTATATGGCCCCTATATACCCACCTAACCCCTGTGTACCTGTATGGCTCCCTATAGCTACCTAAACCCTGCCTGTCTATATGGGCACTCTATTGGCTACTTAAACCTTGCCTATTTGGGGCCTCATATATCCTATCTAAACCCTGCTTGCCTAAATGGACCCCATATAGCCAGGGGGGCAGGTGCTGGAAAAGTCAGGATTCTAAGATATTTGTGTCTAAATCTGCAGGGACGAATGGTTGGGAGATGTCATCATGATGGAGGACTGGACCTGATGCAGAACAAAGGGGAAAGTCAACGACTCATCAGAGAAACGTCACCTGTGAGTCACAAGATGTAACTACACTGTAATCACTTATATGTCTACAGAGCCTGTGTACACTGGTGTCTACCACTATATGGTCACTGTATGGTGGTAATATACAGTCTGCAGAGCCTGTGTACACTAGTATATAGCACTATATGGTCACCATATGGCGGTACTATTGGTCTTTGTGTACTGATCAGTAATAGTGTAGGGGTATTATTCAGTCACTATGTGGTGGTAATTTGTGGTCATGTTCTGGTGGTATAATCAAGTCCATATGTAGTAGGGTTATTGGTAATATTGGTTTTGGTATAGTGGATTTGTTTGGTAGCAGTATGATGGTGATATGTATGGTGAGGTATTTGCCCCTTGTATTATCTACATTATCTAACAGCATGTCCTGGTACATGGTCGTGGTCAGGGAGGTGGGGGAGAGGGGGGGTTAGGGGGCCCCATCCAAAAGTTTGCTTTGGGGCCCTGGCTTCTCTAGTTACGCCCCTGTAGACACATCTATGAATGTGGTTCGGCAAAACTAGGCACATTACTGCTCAGACAAGCAGACCTATCTCAGTGTGGTCTGCCTGAGCCCAACGAGTCGAAGTGGAGGTAGATTTGCTGTAAGGGGAAAAAGTGTCCAATATTTCTCAACTTTTACCAGTACATTTAATAACAGTAAATTTAATGAAAAATATGATCATATAAATTAATATAAAAAATATAATATCCCAAAAATATAAAAATAGCTCCTATAAAATGTATTTAAAATTAATAGAATCTAAAACAAATTTTACATTAAAAAAACCATTGATTATGTTGTTCAGATTTTTATATTTAAAAGTTTTACTACATTAAATTTGAAATTTATTTTTGCTGCTCGCACCCGTTATTCTACATACAGCAAGAGCCAGCACAGCACAGGTATTGTGCAGGATCAGTACCATAGTTTCTATTCACTGAGATGCTATTCTAATGCTTTTTCTATTATTTCCAGCCTGTTTATAACCTTAATACATGATAGGCGCATTACCTATGTGCCAAAGTTCCGTAATGCGCCTAACACATAGGCGAGGCGTGTTGAACTTTACACACCATTTATGAACACACAAAGACCACTTTCATACATCAGGCGCATTATACACTGAAAACGAGACTCGACAATTCAATTTGACGCGCCTGCATTCATATATGTCGCCCTGTATGTTACTCAGAAAACATGTCTCCATCTTTGTCCCATTTTCTCTTTCTGCCACAAGAAAAAGTGTTTTTTTAGTTTTTTTTTAAATAATAGAAAATACCATTTAGGTCCGTAAAGTGACACCCCCTATGTCTTGCCACTCTATGCAGCAGCCGCCTGGTGCCTTTGTTCTCAAAATAGCCCTAAAGCAGTTTTATCTTTCATGGTATAAGGCCTAAAAGCACCTTTATTTATAACCCATGAGAAGTCAAGAAGTCAAAACTACAGAGAAAAACCCAAGTTTTGACTCCTTGATTCTCTGTGGGAGAATAGTTTATATTTTCCTTTTTCCCCTCATTTTCTTAAAATAACTGAGACGATATGCTTAACACCTCAGGAGAACAGCTTTGTAGTGGATATTTTTAAGTGAGAGATAAAAAAGCAATTCAGAACAATAAGGAATGTTAACACCTATCTTTGTTGAAAAGAGAAAAAGTGAGAAAGTGCTGAATTCTTAAGAGACTTTTCCTTACTTTAAAGTTAGCATACTGTGACAGTCTCCATAATTCGGTAACTGGACATTGATTGCAATTTACCGCTGTAGAAAAGCTTTATTATTTTATGTTTCAGAATTTGAACCGCTTCTGTCATTTATTGCTACAATTGTGCTATTAATTACAAACGATTGTAGCAGCTGAAGTAATTTCTATCTTTTAAAGTCACCTAAGCACCAGACAGTTTATGGCACCTTAAATAAAGACACCAGATGCAATGAATACCAACTTATATCAATTGCACAAAAAAATCTTTTTTGATCATTCTGTAAGTTTAAGATGTACAAATTCTTGAATCAGCTATTTTCCAGGCTTCTTCTAATATCACATGGATTGTACTATAATACAATGGCTGCAAGAACATAATAAGTACCCAGTGATCAGTCATAATGCTAAAACCACTTACAGGTGAAATAAAGAACATTGATTATCTTGTGATAATGGGATCTGTTATTGTGGTTTCACAGAGCGCAGTTTTTGGTGCAGTTTTAACTGCGCTTTAATTTAACTGCATTTATTAGCAGCAAGCTTTTTTCACTTTCACTGTTTGGAAAGTGAGTAATCAATTAGTGTGTGTCATCCACAAGACTTCACATACAGTCATTTATTACTTACTTGAAACACCTTTCTGAACAATTTAGACAACTGAAAGAAGCTTGCTGGTAATAAAGGCAGTTTAATTGGAGCACAGTTAAAACTGCACCAAAACTGCACTGTGTGAAACCACCCTTAAGAGGTTGCATATATTAGGAAGCAAATGTGAACAGTCAGTTCTTGAATTCATATGTTGGAAGTGAAATTAGTGGTCAAATGTAATGATCTGAGTGACTCTGGCCAGGGACAAATTGTGATGACCAGAAAACACATCAGAGCACTGCCAAAATGGCAATCTAAGAATCTATTAAAAGTGATCAAATTATGGATAACTAGTGAACAGTCATTAGTATTATGATCACCCAAAGCTTATTGATGCATGTAGGGAATTAATTCTTTTTTACAATGGCTAACTTGTCTGGTCAGAGCCCGCAGAAAAATTAACGTACTACAAATTGATGAAAATGAATGCTGGCTATGATAGGTAGGTGCTAGAACTCTTCATGGTAGCTTGCTGTGAATGGGGTGGATCAGTAAATTTTTGAGCGCCTTCCGTAAAGTCTTTGAAGAGCCTAGGTGCAATACGTCTGCTGCTTCTTCTATTCTCTTCTTCAGACAAGGCGATTCCACAATGGGCCAATACGCCGAACAGTTCTGAGCTTTCCTGGAATAAAGAGGCCCTGGTGGTAGCCTCCTGGAATGACCAACCTCCCTGAACGACCTCATTGCTCTAGCTATCAGGATTGACATCCATTTTTCAGAGAAAGTTGGAGCTTTGCCAGCAGACAATGTGCTCCCGCCCTTGCACCTGTCTTCCTAAGTCTCCCTCACCCAGCTCCTGCATTTCTCCATGGTGAACCTATGCAGGTGTTCATATATCGTGGGAGGAACGCACTCGCTGGCGCAGTCTGAACTTGTGCCTGTACTGTGCCAGTACTATCCATTTCCTAAAAAACTCCCCAGTCCACCCGACTGCACCCTGGAAACTCCCGTGCCTACGCCTTGTGAAGCTACCGTGAGAGAAAACGTCTCTGTTCCTCATCTGACGACACCATTCACCCTCAGTTCTGATTTTGGCTTCTGTTTTCAAGCCTCTGCTATCCTGGTTTATCCATCTGTCTCTGGTTTCTAAGTAACACCTGCCTGTCTTCTGTCTAGAAAATCCTCTGCGATTTTTCTCCATCAATGGGGAAAATCTGAAAGAACATGTTCTGTTCCATACCAAGATACTGACTCTACAGGTTAGGAGGTCCCACAAGGAGAAAATCTCATTCTACGTTCTTCCTTGCACCTCTGCTACAGTAATCCTGGGTCTTCCATAGTCATAGCTGCTGGCTTCAGCGTTGGATTGAAAAATGGGTGAGGTTATCCATTGGGGCCAGCAATGTCACGCTGTCTCTAACCTTCCCATCTGGTGCATTCTCCTCCATCTCTCATCCTGCTGACCACAACTGTACCTGCTGTGGCCCCCCAAGGTCAAGAAAGCAGGCCAGTTTGTGCCTCCGTTATTTCCCATAGAATTCAGCGGGCACAGAAGAAGTGGGGGATTAAGGAGCAGGGTACTGTCATGATGCATGTTAACCAAAAAAGAATACAATGACAAAAAAGTCATAGAAAAATATATATATTGACAATCTTTATTAATTCAATAATAAATATTAAAAACTAATATGTCACAAGTAGTACAAATTTAAGGCTAAAAATAATTAAAAATAATGCCCATATCAAACAAGGCATACAAATCACACCATTCCTGAATATAGAAAGTCATCTAAGGTGTATAACCTATAATATTTAACATTAGTATTAAAGTGTCTTATATTAGAGATCAAGTGATTAAATAGTATATATGAAAAAACTTTGAGACTCTCGGTTCACATATTTTGATCAAAAGATGTTTAAGCTGCCCACGACTTTCAACGTGATCTCAAAATCGGGCAGTCCTATCCTATCTTTACCTCTCAATCGAGCCAATCAGGCCTCCCGCTGGGTCAACCGACCTCCATTATTCAGAGAGAAAAAATAAAAAACACCCAACCTGCAAGCTGCCCTTCTTATGACAGCCTGTGAGAGTGGGCGGGGACAGAAACACAAATTGGAAGCACCCTTCCCTTCCCATATAGGTTAAAATCAATGTACACCAAGTATAACGTATGTTTCTGCACACAAAAACATTTCTGAAAAAACGTATGCAAACCTGGGTGCCACTGGCAGGGCTGCGGCACACATGTAATTATACATGTACGCACACAGACCGCCGCCAGCGGCACATTTCTGCAAAAAGGGCAATACACTACGTGGAAATCCCTAAAGAAGCATTTATGCTATCTATCATACATGAAAAAACTTTGAGACTCTCGGTTCACATATTTTGATCAAAAGATGTTTAAGCTGCCCACGACTTTCAACGTGATCTCAAAATCGGGCAGTCCTATCCTATCTTTACCTCTCAATCGAGCCAATCAGGCTTCCCGCTGGGTCAACCGACCTCCATTATTCAGAGAGAAAAAATAAAAAACACCCAACCTGCAAGCTGCCCTTCTTATGACAGCCTGTGAGAGTGGGCGGGGACAGAAACACAAAATGGAAGCACCCTTTCCTTCCCATATAGGTTAAAATCAATGTACACCAAGTATAACGTATGTTTCTGCACACAAAAACATTTCTGAAAAAACGTATGCAAACCTGGGTGCCACTGCAGGGCTGCGGCACACATGTAATTATACATGTACGCACAGAGACTGCCGCCAGCTGCACATTTATGCAAAAAAGGGCAATACACTACGTGGAAATCCCTAAAGAAGCATTTATGCTATCTATCATACATGAAAAAACTTTGAGACTCTCGGTTCACATATTTTGATCAAACATCTTTTGATCAAAATATGTGAACCGAGAGTCTCAAAGTTTTTTCATGTATGATAGATAGCATAAATGCTTCTTTAGGGATTTCCACGTAGTGTATTGCCCTTTTTGCAGAAATGTGCCGCTGGCGGCGGTCTGTGTGCGTACATGTATAATTACATGTGTGCCGCAGCCCTGCCAGTGGCACCCAGGTTTGCATACGTTTTTTCAGAAATGTTTTTGTGTGCAGAAACATACGTTATACTTGGTGTACATTGATTTTAACCTATATGGGAAGGAAAGGGTGCTTCCATTTTGTGTTTCTGTCCCCGCCCACTCTCACAGGCTGTCATAAGAAGGGCAGCTTGCAGGTTGGGTGTTTTTTATTTTTTCTCTCTGAATAATGGAGGTCGGTTGACCCAGCGGGAGGCCTGATTGGCTCAATTGAGAGGTAAAGATAGGATAGGACTGCCCGATTTTGAGATCACGTTGAAAGTCGTGGGCAGCTTAAACATCTTTTGATCAAAATATGTGAACCGAGAGTCTCAAAGTTTTTTCATGTATGATAGATAGCATAAATGCTTCTTTAGGGATTTCCACGTAGTGTATTGCCCTTTTTGCATAAATAGTATATAGACACATCAAGATGGGCATATAATAATGCCACACCTCTCACACACAATACATTACAAAGAGTATACAGGAATGGAGGAGATGCACTGCCAAGGAAATGGGATAGCCTCGACGCGCGTTTCGCCAAGCTTTCTCAAGAGACTTAATGATACAACACAGAAGGTCCATATATATACATAATCATCTAATTGAAAAAACACCCCCAGTTCATTCTATTGGCCAATAGAAGGTGTAATTAGAGCATAGCAGACAAATCCCTACCTAAAGCTGCAGTACTACTTTAGCAAAACTCCGGCGTCCGGAAGAAAGATGTACGCAAATGCAAAAATACATCGCTCACTTCCGCCCCGCGCCGCAAGAATTTACACAGGCGCAATACACAGATCAAAACATATCGCGTCCCAAAGGTGCACAGGCGCAGTTCAAAAAATCAAATTAGAAAGCACCATTTTAAAAACTGGAAAAAATATATAAAGCGCCCATCACTGCATCGCATCATAAGAAATCGCGCCGGCGCAGTCAAAAAAGAGCGCCCCCATGACAACTGAAAGTCACTGTGGGAGGTTTCTTTTCACTGTCTATTATGCAATGCTCAATAGGAGCCTCACAGATACAGAAAGCTGATTGGTATTGTGCCGATTACTGTCAGCTATCCCAAAGTGGTAAATAATCGATTAAATAATCAATTGTGTACACAATAAATTTGATGACATCTTTTTCACTCATGGTGTAAGCCATGTTTGAGGAGAA